>JAGGAT010001116.1:0-11526 GCA_017657195.1 Termitomyces sp. T70a | reverse complement strand
CTAGGGTGCACCCGTAGTTGGTGCCGACAATGTCGCAAGAGAGAGAGCAAAAGATAAAGTGCACAGTGCTGGGTTAAGGGGTAGATTTTTCTTGTTCTATGTAATAACTATGTACTGTTTATATAGTGCAATGGTGGAAGGCCATTCCGAAACTAATTAAAGTGTTGATAGCTAGAATGTAATTAAAGTCTAGAAAAGTATAGATGTGTGGCGGCAGGGTTGTGGTAATTCAGGGTTAATAACTAAGGCAAGGTAAATGAGTTAAGGCTGTCCATCACCTGTCATTCTGGCAATGTAACTGTGTCCACACAACTCCAATCTATCCAAAAGCGGCAAGAAGCGGCAAGCGATGGTGGCAAGAGTGTGGGAAAGTTGGCAAGGGAAGGTGGCAAGGAATAGTGGCAAGGCGGTACAGAAAGTTGGTAAGTCAGCAAGGAAATGGCGTTAAGTCGGCAAGGGTTGGCGGCAAGTCGGCAAGGAACGTTGGCAAGAGTGCAATAAGAAAAAGAGTAAAGTAGTCAAAAATGCGGCAAGAGGTGGCAAAGAAAGTCGGCAAGGACATGGGAAATGCATGGTAAGAGACAGTATAAGTGCGGCAAGGGTCGGCAGTGCATGGCGAGTGTACCGTGCATCGGTAAGTGTCGTGTTATGCGCTGAGCCACGTGAGAGGCTCCTCAGCGCTCAGAAAATAAAAGTAAATCACATGATATATAAGTCACATGTGAGGATCACATGTCCAGATCACCTGCTTGTAGTCACATGTCTGGATTCCAGATCTAGGTCACATGCTGAGGTCACATGTGCAGCTGAGTTTGAAAAGAGGGAGTAAATGATGGCAAGTTGGTCAGAAATACTCCCTCTTTTCAAACTCAGCTCAAGTTGACGCTTGAGAGAGTTTGGCCTCAGACCGAGTAAATCCCAGAGGTGTGGCATATGCTACCCCTCAAACCAAGTAGGTAGGGGACTGAAGGGTTGAGAGCAAGGTTGAGAAGTGTTCAGAGAGTAGAGGACCGGGCTGAGAAGTGAAAAAGTAGTGGTGAACTAGTAGTCCCCTGACAGAAGTGAGGGCAGCAGTACAGGTGTCCAGAGTGGGGACCAATGCACAAAGTTGTAAAACAGGAGCTGAGAAGATGTCAGTGTTGATTCTGCAGCTTAGCATGTTTTTGGAGTCTGCTAAGTCGCAGTCTTGTTTTCCACATACTGGAACTTGTACTTGTTGCTGTCCATAACGCAGATGGCATGTCCCAGGGTGCTGCATTCTGGGCACTCCTGGACAAAGTATCCTGGCTTGCCACAGAGTAGACAGAGCCCCTTGTTCCTCCTATGCTCCTTTGTTTTCTCTAGTATGGTGATCCATGGACGTCTGGTGTTACAAGCGTGATTGATGTTGAGATGCTTGTTCTTATCTGGATTGTTTGCGGAGTCATTGGGGTTTTCAGCATAGTCATCCAGGTCCTCTTCAGGCTGTTTCCTGATCTCTGCTGCCTGCAGCTGTGCATTGGGTTGAGCTGCAGGGTGGGGGTTTTGGTCTCCACTGGGTGCTCCCAGGGTATGGGGGTTGTTGCCTGGGTGATCAGGGGGCTTACCAGTGGAGTTATGGGGAAACACAGGTCTAGGCCATTTAGAGGTGCCTGGGGTAGCTGACGCCTCTCTGGGCTGGTGGGCAGTTGACAAGATAGCCTGGTCTTCCCAATGGTGCTGCTCAATTTGAGTAACAAGGTGTTTGAGACTCTCAAAGGAGGTTTGCTTAGGAGCTATGCAGAGGACATTGTGGATGCATTCTGGCAGGGCTCTGCTAAGCTGAAACTGGAGGGCATAGTAGTTCCCTGAGGTTTCATAAGCTTTTTTCTCAAATTGCACTAGGAATGTGGTGAAGTGTTTGTCAGGAGACATTTTAAGGTTGACCAGGTTGTTCTCAGCTTTGGCAATGGTGTTATATATGCCAAACTACTCCAAGGACTCCTGTACAAAGGCCTGCTAGTAGGAAAAAAGGGATTGATGGGGATTGTAGTGGAGAAGTGTGATGTAATAGTTGAGAGCAATGCCCTGGAGGTAGGACAAGGCAAACACTACTCAAGCCCAGTCACTGGCATAGGTGTGTGCCTTCCCTTGAAAGGTGTTAAGGCACTGCACCAGGAACATATGCTACTTCTAGGAGTTACAACCACTAAACATCTCTGGCTTTTCTATATCCAGCCGTTCTTCATGAGCAAGGGCTTTGTGGACCTCAGCACCATGTTTGTTCTTATTTCTTGCAGGGCCACCAGCATTGTAGTAGTAGTGGTAGTAGTTGCCAGCACCACCTTGCAGAGAAAATGCTCTGATCACTGGTCCTCCACCCCTGGGGAGTCCAAGGAGTCTGTCACGACCCACATCAACACCTGCACCAACCCTAAGCCCCAGACCCCACACAACCTCCCTAATCACACTAGAACACCAAGACCCTTGTTGAACATACTCTCCATCAACCCCGGCGCCTGCACACACCCCCCATCAACTCTGGCACTCCGGCATGCCACCCATCAACCCCCCCACCACCCATCAACTCCCCCGGCATGCCACCCATCAACCCCCCATCAATCCTGGCACCCACCTCCCACCGAACTGCCCCGACCAACCCACCTACCCAGCCAACCAACCCCGACCACCCACCAATCACCTGGCTTTCTGCAGGATCATCTCCAAACATCCCGCATGATCACCCCCAGTGCCATTCAACACCTTGGGTACACAGCCCCATGCACTGGCCCTGATTGACAACCCCAGACTGAACCTCCCTGAACCGGCTCCGCACCTCCCTATCTAAACTTGTAGGTAGCAATCCATTACAGTAGTCTTGATATTACCTTTGCCGTTACTTTGTTATACCTCCGTTTCATATGAGCTTGTCTGTCTAACTTGTCTGCCAATTTATATCTTCTTTTCTCTCCAAGTCTCCCAGTTTTTCTAAGTCTCTTAGGACATAGAGGGGGATGTAGGGATGACAGTTTGGGTTAGGGAGGGGGAGAATGGGGATTAGGAGGGTGAGGAGGGGGAGAATTAGTGTTAGTAGGAGGAGAAGGAGGAAGAGGAGGGCCTGGAAGAGCGTTTCTGGTAGGGTTGGAATGCCAAGGATCTGGTGGGAGTATGCAGTTGCCATTTTGCAAGTCAAAGTGGGCAGGGTTTGTGCTTGAATGTGGGGCATCTTGTTCCTGGAGGGATGGGGTTTTCCTAAGGGGCATTTGGGGGTTTGAGAGGATGGGCTTAAGGGTTATCCTCAGGAACATTGACATAGCAGAGTGCACCTTGTGAGGAGTCTGTGTAGTTGTTCTGTCAGGGCCCTGGGAAGGTAGGACAAGCTGTCGCTAATCCAATCAAATGTTTCCATGTCTGGAAAGCATTGGTGCTGGGCACTGAGTTTGCCCTGAGTCATGCAAAGAGGCCTATCACACATGCAGCAGATTGGTTGAAGAGTCCGCCCAAGGGATTGAGACCTTGGAGCAGAGCAGAGGCAGCATTGAGGTTGTCCATGTGTTTCTGCTCTGCACCTTGGGCAGGGTCATTGTTTCAGGGTTTTTCTGCTGCTCCTGAGTTGCATTGGACATAGAAGGAGTATGCCAGGTCTGTGGGGTCTTCAAACTGTCCTGGTAATGGGGACACATGGATTTCCTTGACCAATCTGGCCAGCTCCTCATGCAAAGCAGGTTCATTATGCAGGAGGTTGCTTACCTGTGCTAGGAGAGATCCCTGGGCAAAATGCCCATGGATATCCAATACTTGGTTAGTACATTTCTCCACATTACTCCCTGCTTTGGGTAGCCCAAGCCTATGGGACAGCTTTTGAGTTCTTTGTATTAGCTCTGCACTGGTGATGCGGAGTGACCTCAGGACCTTGTCACTCTGTTTCAGGTAGTCTGCTATCTCAGGATGTATGCAATATGCTGACCCATCACAAAAGGACCTGTACTAGCAGGGATTGGGGCTTCCCAATGCATGTGAGGAGTGCCTAGGTGTTTCTAAGGTAGAGTCCATGTATTGGAGCTCTGTGTGACATGGGGTACCTGGGCGCACCAGTCAAGGGCAGGGCCTTGACTAATCAAAGGCATTGCCATAAATTCAGAGGTGTCCATGGGCCAATACTAATTTGCATACAGTGCAGTGACCAGATAGTACTGTTGGGGTTGGGGGGGAGTAGCAAGGTTATTGTCAGGAGAGTAAGAGTAATACGCAACTAGTGGTCTGCTGTAGGCATTGACAGGATAGGCTGCAGGAGGGTAGTTTTGGGTGTAGGTTGCTATACCAGCTTTTAATGAGTGAGGGGAGACTTGGTATTATGTCAGGGACCACTGACCCAGGGGCTCTTTGTAGAGCAAGGAACCCACTAGTCAGAGGGGCTTGGAAGGGCAACAAAGGTGGTAGGAGGCTTTGGCATGAAGTCCAAAGTACTCTGAAGTAGTCTGAGGGCAGTTAGAGGTGACCAGAGTAAATACAGAAGTTGCAGGAGGACAAAAGAGGAGTAGAAACTAGAGATTGGACAAATAGAAGAGGAAAACAGAGTTTATTGGAAGAAATAGAGCAAGAAACAGAGTAGAGAGGAAATAGATAAGTAGGGAAATATTGTTAATACTAAGTCTAAAGACCGACTAAGATGGCCAAAGCCTTATATATTTGGGAGAGGCCAGAGAGCACATAGTATGCAGACTCTGGGGCTGCTGGCGGGCTTTTAGGGGCATGGGACAAGAAAGGAGGATTGGATTAGGCTGGATGGGGAAAGAAGCTGATGTGCTGCTGATGCGCCACTAATGCAGAGTAGGAGTGTTGATGCATGGGGTCCTGGTGGTGGGGCAGTGTTGGGCATTGGGCAGAGAGGTGGCGGGTAGGTGGGTGGTGGTGGAGGAGGGAGTTGGTGAGTTGGAGGGATGGAAAATGAAGTGAGTTGTGACAGAATGCAAGTGCAAAATGCATGCCAGTCAATGAAGTGCATGCTGAACAGAGTTGGACCAGGGCAAGCACAAAGAAACAGAGAGAGCAAGCACAAAAGAAATGCAAACAAGTTATGATAATATCAAGACTGAGATACATAAGAGCTACCTACAGTTTTTATATACTACAGACAGAAAAAGGTACACTCTAAAAAGGGCTCCAGAGCAGCTCCAGGAATTCTATGTGTGTTGGCAAGGTAGAGGACAGCTATATTGAGGAGATCATATAGGCAGTCTACAAGATCAACAAAGGTTTAAGTGTCCAGTAGTTGGTGTGATGCATGATGGCTGAGTGATCCACATGGTGTGTGATAGCTAGGAGATCCATGTGATGGTCTGGAGTGATGCATGATGGCAGCATGCTGTGAGTGGAGTGTATGAGGGAGGAGCATGATTGGTGGGCATTGTGAGTGCTGGAGACAGTCTTGGAAGGATCAAGGTTCTGGAGGTTATTGGGAGGGGTGCTAGGAGAGGGGCATAACATCATCCCCCCCTCAGTGCTGAGACCCTTTGAGGTGTACATGCTAGTTCAGTCAGCCCAGTAGTCCAAGCATGGGAAACCTGGGCTTTGTTGACATTTGGCCAAAGAAGGAAAAAAAAATTAACTTTCTTTCCCTATGTTGTGTCTGTTGCCTATGCCTTCATACATCCCAACACCATCTGCCACTAGTGGAGTAGCTGAGCACCTAGAGTGGGAGGCCTGCAATAATTGGTACCATCACCAGCAAGACTGGGAGTGAATAGCAGCTATGCACTGTGAATGTGGATATAAGCTTTCTCATCCAGTGGACTGACCTTCTGTTTTTAGAGCAATCCTTACAGGTCTCAGAAGTGGGGCCTAGTCAAGCACTATGAGTTCCAGGGGCAGGACCCAGCTATATTATGCTAATGTTTGCATAGATGACAGTTCAGCCCTGCCTCCATGCTCACTCCCCCATCATCCCATTCACTCTGACATGGCTCCCAGCATTATTTCAGTAGTTTTTGAGGACTGGCATGTCCCACTAGCAGCAGTGATGGATGAAGTCTCCTGGCTTGGCTCCAGGGTCCTCCTCATTGGTTGTGGTCTGTGAATACTGGTCTGGTGAGTGTCTTCATGTGATGAGCCAGTTTGTGGCTGATTTTCTCTAAAGTGTGCCCACTGCTCTTTCTGGAGAGTTCAGTGCAAGTTTGGGGCCCCAGGAGCAGGTCCATGAAGGGACTTGTCCATCTGTGAGGCCTGCCAGGCCAACCATGAGCAGTGTTCCATGTTGGGCTGTGGAAGGCATGGTGCATGTGAGAGGAGCAGGGGTGGAGTCTGGAGTGGGTGATGAGGTGGATGGGATTTGAGGTCTGGGATTGGGTGGTAGAGCAGGACTCCAAGTTGTTCCAGGAAGAGCAGGGTGGTGGAGTTGCCAACTGAGAGTGAGCCTGGCCTGTCTGAAGTGACCTGGATGACTCAGCAGGTGGGGAGCAGCATCAACCACCTCTTGGTAGACTTTAGCACTAATTTTTTTTTGATTATGTCTGACTCAATTAAGTTTTGTTTGTTCAATTGAAGCCTATGCATCAACAACATATTGTTGAAACAATCTACCACTTCAAAGCAAAGCAGCATAAGCTTCTAGAGATCTTTGTTGAAGCCAGTATATGTAGTAAGCAGTTTCAGTGATGTTTTGTGTCCTGCATTGGCCTTGTGGTCCTAGTTGAGAAGGAATGTTTAAATGAAATCCATGTTTTCCAGTTGGAAAGATGATAGCATAGTGCAATGGAGTATAATATGGGTGCAAATAGCTAATCTGCTTCAATTGACTTCCATGCAAATGCAAGATTATATCACAGTAACTTAATCATTCTTTAGAACTATCTTCTGGAATAATAGCAGCAACTCCTTCTTATTCATTAGGATTATTATAGCATCAATGATCTCCAAAACCTGCTCTAAGTTTGGCAGACAGCTTTTGTAATTGGCCTTCTAGAACTTCTGCTATAATCTGCTTTGCCTGCTTGTATAAGTCAATAAAAGGATTGACTCTAGAAAGCATATCCTGCAAAGAAGCCATTATTTGAGGATCCAATCCAGGATTACTTTGTTTATGCAAAGCCAATTGCTAATTATGGTCATAGAAGTAGAGTTGTGCATATACAGGATGATTGCCTTCAGTTGAAAGCAAAACACCTGTTAGATGATGGAGCTCTCTATTGATCCTGAAGCTATATAGTCCAGGAGCATTAGTAATAGCATAATCAATCTTGACTCCCAGAGATGTAAATGCAAAGGCTGCATTATCTTGACAGATAGATGCTTTAAAAGCATCAGAAAGGAGATGGTGACCATGAAGCAAACTCTGTAGATCTGGTGGAGCATCTGCTAGTCTGGGCAAAACAATCTGGCCTTGTAAGCAGCACATGTCAAACTTTGGTTTATGTTTGGTGGACTTGGAAAGCTTTTCAGCATCAAAATGTAGAGCATGATAGTGTGAACATGCAACTCCCATCAGGCCAAGATAGTGTGATGAAGGTTCATCCACATAAGGCCATCTTTCTCTAGGAAGAGTATTCATAGGTTGTTGTACAATTTGTGGGATAAGAGGATCAAGGAGAGGTTCTAGTTGTTTTGCTAGGAGATTCTGCTGTCTTGGATCATTTTCATTGTCAACAGGTTGATCCAAATTTTGAGGACTTAGGTCATTAAAGTCCTCTTCCAAATCAGCTGCATGTTTATGTTCCCACTCTTGGAGGATTCTTTGAGCCTGAGCCTCATTCAAAGGCCTATGTTCAGGATCAAGGTCTATATGCTGTGAAACTTTATTAGTTAAAGCAGCCTTTAAAAGTTGTCTTATCTGACTTCTGGTCTCAATTCCTGTTCTACATCTCTCTCCTGTCCTATAATGCAAAGCAGCCAATGCTTGCTGTTGTCTCTCCTCTTCTCTAGCTATAGCAATATGCCTCAGCCTTTCCTGCTCTTGCAATACTGCTAGCTCTTGTCTGATTTGGTGATTTTCTTGTTGAGTAACTTGTAACAGTCTATCACTCCTTCTAAGTGCAGGAGTAGGTAGAGGTGCCATCATTCTAGGCATAGCATTTTGTAAAAGATCTTCATGGATAAAAGCAGGTCTAGCTGGCACCATTCTAGGCAGAGAATTCTGTAAAGGCTGAGCAACAACAGGCTGATTTCTTAATCTATTGCCTCTCTTATTGCAGGAGATAGAGGTGGTATTATTCTAAGAACTAGATTTTGCAAAGGAGCATTCCATCCTTCAGGCAAAACCATGTCTGGTATGATCATAGAAAATAGATCATCAATAGCAGCAGGCTGTCCAATAGACCTTCTTGAAGAGCCAGAAGCAATTTGATTACTATTTCCAGATCTTATACCCCCAAGTCTCATACTCTCAGATCCTACACTCCCAGATTCTACACCCCCAGGTTTATTATTATCTCCAGATCTTATACTCCCAAGTCTCATGCCCCCAGATTCTATGCCCCCAGATCCAAAATAAAGAAGTGGCACTATCACAGTAGTAATCTGTTCTAGAGATCTCATGTTTCTATTTGCTCAACAATCATCAGAATCAGTCATTTGTAATTGTTGAAGTCTACTTTGACTTCTAGTCTGTTGCCTTTGGCTTTCAGGAGTACTGGATGGCTGATTGATGTAGTTGAGGATTGCCTAAATTATTAAATTTCTAACTATTTTGATAGCTCAAAAGCTTTAAAAGTCACTTGCATGATAATATATCTAGTCTATTAATAGCCCAATATTGTCAAAGTTTTACTAATAAGCTAAATTCAATGTTTATTAGCATTAATCAATCAATTAATAGACTGACACTTACTTTGTTTGTAGTGCTGAATTTAATGTTTATTAGTATTCATCAATCAATCAATATACTGGCACTTTTTTTTTTGGATCAAGTTCCTTTTTGGGGTTTTATTTCAGTGCTATATACATGGATACTGTTTACTGGTGCTACAGTACATCATGTGGTCATGTGGTTGCTATAACCTTAACCCCACCAGTCATCTGCCATTTCCATCTCATTTCTGATTTGACCTGTTTATGACTAATCAATTTGTAGCTGGTTGGTATGATCCTGGTGAGTCCCACTATACTATGACCCTCCTACCCCCAGAATGGCTAAACTCAACACTCAACTTGCAAACCCAGACAAGCTGGTCCATCTTGAACCATTCTACTTGCCCAGTACTTCTTGGTAAATTGAGGTTTCATACTCCCACATGTGCTGCTTCCTTGAGACAATCACATGCCCACCATTCTTATGGTTCACAGGTAAATCCAACCACTTTTTGTACTTGCTGACACATTGGTTTCACATGACGCGCTCATCTCTCCCACTACTTCTTGAGCTCCATTAAGGCTTACTGATCCATTTTGTCCAGTAAGGAGGATGATGATTAATTGATATCATTGCCAGATGGAGGCATAGGTAACCCATAGTTGGATTGGCAGCTGAATTGGTCCACTCCTTCCGGCTGCTTCCCATCCAGGCTAGTAGTTATGATGATACAATGTTGCCACACCATTTGGAACATGACAAACACCAGAAGTCAAAATAAACCTCTATTAAGGCTGAAAGCTGTAAGCCTCCTGGTAAAACAAGTTCCAGCAACAATATCTCCCTAAAATACACCAGAAGAAATACAGAACAGACTGGATACACTGCAAGCACCGGAAAATGTTTCCATTGCAAAAAGGAAAAAAGAAACATGTTATGCCATTTCCAGAGCACATATTTCAAAGGGAAAAAGGCATTAGACAATGGAAAATGCCTTTTTCCAAAAGAAAAAGCTGACAAAGAAATGGCATAACATGTTTCTTTTACACTTTTTCCAATGGAAACATTTTCCAGTGCCCGCAGTGACAAGGACTATACTAGGCTATACGCCCAATAATAGTCCAACCACTGTAATGGGAGGAAAGCATGGAACAGGCAAAAGCACCAGAATAGCATCAATCTAGCAGGATCCAGATTAAAAGGGAGATCTGATCTCAGAATAAACAGATTGGAATGTGGCCAAAAGGAGATAAAGGGAGGATGAATGGAAAAATACAAAGGAAAGATGAATGGAAGAAGATAAATGGAAGGAAGAGCTAAAAGAGGAAACAGAAACTTATAAATGGAAAAATACAAAGGAGGAAGAGATAAATGGGGAAGGAAAAGCTAAGAAAAGAAAAGAGGAATGATGGCACAGGAAACTAGCCTGTGGCACTGAAACAAGCATCCAAAAGTGGGAAATTGGATAATAATTATGTTGGAAATAATGGGAAGTCTGAAACTAAAAGTCAGGTGGAGGAAGTGGTCTGTGCACTGTAGAAAGAGGTATAAATAGCCCAAGTAGAGTAACAAATAGACAGGCAATTGATAGGCAAAGGCTTGGTGGTTCCTAGGGAGTGAATCACTTAGGCTGAAGTTTGTTAAAACACCTCTACATTCAGAATAGTAATATTTTGGAAGTAAATCACCTCAATACACAAGCATCTTTCAAGACATCAGTGTGGAATTAGACATGGATTTTTAAGTCTTCAAGAAAGCCCCAGAACTATTAGTATTACTCTAACCAAGTACTACAATGGTAGCATTGAAGAACCTTCTGACAGCCAGTTTTTAAGGTAGTCTAGCCTAGTGCCCACCTGCAGTGGAGCCCCTGTTTCTGAGTTGAGCTGGTGGTTGCTACAGTAACTGGGCATTGCTTTGATATCATCTCCATGTGCCTATAGCCCCTTCCTTGCTTGGTCTCACGTCAGCACCTAACTGATTAAGCATATAATGCACCCAGCCAGATTTGAACCAACTGCCCCAGGGGTCTGGACTTGGCATACTTTAATTGTAGTGTCTATAAGCAGAATTGAATTATTTGTAAGCATTGATCAATCAATCAATAAACTGACACTTACTTTGTTTGTAGTGTCTTTTCACTACAACAATGAATTTTGAGTATGTTTGGTCATGTATAGTTAAAAAACGTGCAAGGCATAAAAACTTATGTCTACTAATTTGTGTTTGGCCTTTTCCACACCTTCAGACTGTTTTACATCTGGCAGACTATACCAAACAATGTATTATACCTACTTTAGTTGTTTTATTTTACATTTTTTTTTCTATTGTAATCAGTGAAAAAAGTCAAATTTTAACTATAAAAAGCAATAAATTGGTCAGCATTGGTCATCACATAGAATTCCCATAAGTCATTGCATCATATAAAAATGAGCTATGATCTGTGCCTTTGGCACAGATTTCATAGCTCATTGGAGGCTTTGCCCCCAAACCCCCCCCCAACTCAGCCTCCAACCAAACCTCACTTTGTTTGGTTAGGGCTCCAAGTATTTATAAGTAACTCAGTGCTTAATCCCAGCCTCAACCTCACTGCATTTGGTCAAGGCCTTGGTTTTTACAAACTCAGTGCTTAATTCCAGCCTCAACCTCACTGTGTTTGGTCAAGGCCTCCGTTTTCACTAACTTAAAGTCTAATCTTACAGTCCAAGGTTATTATAAGCTGAATTGACTTTTTCTTAACTTGCTTAGATTTTCCAATCATTTCTAAGATTCAAATACAATGTTTC
>JAGGAT010001115.1:0-11539 GCA_017657195.1 Termitomyces sp. T70a | reverse complement strand
CTTCCTCTTCGAGTCGGAATATGTCCATATTTGACTCAATGATGACAGATGACCAACAGCTGGCACTTTCAGTCACCACCGCCACACGCCACATTACAATTTAGCGCCCACCCTTGTCAAGACTTTGATTGACGCCCTGCACGTTATGTGGTGGCACACCCAAGCTAACTGCCCGCATGACGCTCCCTGAGTATCATTTACCTTCTTTATAGTCTTATTAGCGGACCTTTCACTTACCTTTCATTAGCGGCGACTATTAGAGTCATTGCCGACCCTTCACTAAGTCGCCGCCATTACTTACTATAAATACCTTACCATTTGTCAGTAGAGAATCATTGAATTGCACCCAGCACCTTCATGCCAAAGTCCAGATCTCTAAGAGCTCGCTTGAGGCGCTAAGCAATTAGCAACTCTGCCTTTCTCCATCTCCGACAAAGGTTCTCTGTGTGACCTTTGTTTTACGTCTTGAACGGTACTATATGAGTACACCTCCATTGTTAGCACCAACACTAGTGCCAACGCTTGCCGCCTCTTAGCACCAACATTAAAGATTCGAAGCTTTGTAAGCTTATTACGCACCATCTCCCGTACTCCTTGAACTCTTACTGCCTGCCATCAATTGACGGCAACATCCTTGCCACCTTACATCACTTTCTAGGATCAAGTAACTGGGACCTGCCCAGGACTCCCTCACACTTCGCGAGCCCAACGCAAAACAAGGCTAAGTGCAGCTTACTAAGACAGCATCTAGCTAAATTTTGGGCACATCAACGTGTCTCTCTTCCATTGTCAGGTGCTGCCTTATGTGTAGGGATAGGGATATGGCTGGAACAGCGAGGCTGTATATCCTCAGGTCAAACACCTTGGTGCAGTATTGGAAGGGTTGGGTTTTTGATTGGGACTTCTTTGGTTTCTTCAATGTTGAGGTCAGGGCATATGTATTGGTTCATCATCATCAGATGGTGGATTTAGTCTGAGAGCTGAGTCTTTTTTGATGGTTTTGATTGAAGGCACATTGGGTTCCAATGTTGTTGTCGGGTCAAGTACATTTGAAGGAGGTGGACAAGCTTGATTATGACTTTCAATCAACCTTACATGATATGAACTGTATACCTTTCTCATAGATCTTTCAAAGCAATGATAAGCCTTAGAGTTTGCATTGTAACCTATTATGATGCATTCTATAGAGCGCTTGTAGATTTTTGGATTGTGTTTGTTGAGGATTAAGACAAACATTCAACATCCAATCTCCCTGAGGTGTGAGTAGTCAGGTCTTTTCCCAGACCATAGTTCATCTGGCATGATGTTCTTGGTACTAGGTCTTAATCATTCCATGAAAATAGGTTGCTGTCAAGTATAATTCATCCCATAGGTAAGTGGGACACATTGCGGCTATCCACATTGAATGAGCCTTTCCATTTAATGTCTGATGCATCCACTTAACATGCCCCATGTGTGCCAATGTATATGGTGCACCGACTTCAAGTAGAATCCCTCTAGATCTGTACCATTCTTTGTGCATTTTGCCATTAAGTTCCCCATCACACCCAACATGTAAGACCTTGAGCTTCTTGCCAGTCTTGCTCTCACAAGCTAAAACCCATGCTTTCAGTTCTTTGAATGCATCATCCTTTCCTTTCAAAGGGATAGACCAGGGTTTGTTAGAATAATCATTGATGATATTTATAATGTAACAGTTTTCAGTATGTGAAGTAACCACTGCTTGCTCCACAAGATCTACCCAAACTTTTTCAAGTCTCCTCACTGCCTTATGCCCATCACCTTCCTCCCATGCTTTTGGTACTGGCATTCTAGCCTGTTTGCCGAGTATGCAATGGTCACACACAGGAGATTTGTATGTAAAAGCTTTGGGCATACCTTTGATCATCCCTTCATGTGCCATTTGCATTATGGCCTGTAATTTGCGTGTCCCAGCTGATTATGCCAAGTTATAGCATTGGGAGTGTCATGTATGGTGAGTGCTTAATCAAAATGGAGGTTTAATGCGTAGAGATCTTGTTTGGAGGTAAGGGTTCTAGTTGTGATGATTGTTCCAGTGGATTTCTTTGTGAGAGTAGTGCCTGCATTGTCAAAGGTAGTGATGATCCCTGCATGCTTGGCAAGTTTGCTGATGGACAAGAGATGAACAGTAGATTTTGGAACATGAAGAGCATTACCAAGTTTGATATAGGTTCCGTTCTCTGTGTATAGTCAAATACTACCTATACCTGTAGCAGAGATCATAGAACCTCCAACCCCTCAGATTGGGCATCCAGGAATCAGCATGAGCATGATGAAATCAGATGAATTTGGAGAGATATGAATGGTCACACCTGAGTCAAGATAAAAAGGTGAGACTTCAAATGGTGTAGTTGAGCTTGATAAAGTGACCTCATCACTCTGAGTGCAGTTGGTCTGGACTCTACACTCCTCCTCAAGTGCAAGTAAAGTGTTGAACTCCATTGCTTCAATCTCCTCAATGGAGACTGTACCTGAGAGATTATCGGATGCAAGTCCCACAAACTCAGGTTTGGGTGTAGGCATAGTCTTTCCCCCATGTGTGGAACTATAGGCAGCAATGGTGTTGGGGTCTCCCTCAACAGTAAAAGCAGACCCACCAGTTGGTGTAATTGTCAGCCACGTTGTCTTTTTCTTGTCCTTATTCTTCTGCTGTGCGCTGAATTGAGCAAGACAGTTTTCCGTGACTCCTCAATCATCTTTCCTTCCATTTCCCCACCTTCTAATATACACCAAGGAAGGGTATGACCTATGAAGTTTGCACATTCACAAAATTTGCACCCATTACACACCAGTCTCTTGTACTTCAATGACTTTGCCATAAATGTTGTCGGTACATTGTCCACTGGGATGCCAGTTGTCTTATCTGCATCAATTAATGTCTGCTCTCCTTTGAGACTCAATAATCCCATCAGCTGTCTTTGTCAAGGATTGTGCTGGAGTGCATTTTGTTGTAAGTGCTTCCTGGAGCAGCTGTACTTGCTGTACTGGGACAGCTTCACCATGCCGTTCTTTTAGGTAGGCCAATAGTATGACAGGATCCCACTCTTCAGCACAGAGTTTCTATTCCATTGGTGACAATGCACGTTTGATGAATGAACAGGTGAGACAGTTATTGCTCATCCATGCATGATGTGCTTGTGGTTGATAGGTTTTGTTTGGAGGGGGAGTTGATTAAAGACATACTCCCACAATTGTGTCATGGAAAGTTCAAGATTCATACTGTATGACCACTCGCTCCACTCCTTGTCGTCCTTATCCAGAATATGGCCAGACCAGGCCACTGATATCTTGCCTACAGGCAGGATGAGGGGGTTGGCTGAGTTATTGACCCTTCGCATCTCTGCAATTTCTTCAGTACTGGCCTGGGATCATGGTGACTCAGCAGATGGCATAGTAGTTGGTGTTATGGCAGAGGTAGTCATGGTTTGCCAATTTTGCCCAAGTGTGTCATGTGTAGAAAATAAAGACAATCAGATTTTCTGCATCACACACAGAGTAGCCAAACAGCTGGTTCAGTAGAGAACAATGAAAACAAATGTAGGCCAAGTCCAAATTTCAGAGACAGCAAATGCCCATAACCTGTTAAAATCTGGACTAGTAAGACCTAAAAGTATACAGACACATTAGTGTCTAATCCTCAGTCTGTATAGAAATGACTATATTCTGTACCTAAAAGTATACAGACATGTTAGTGTCTAATCTAATAGGTACAGTTATTAATGGTATTTATGGTAAGTAAACAATTAATAGAAACTCACCCTCAGTCTGTATAAAAATGACTGAGGGTGCTTGACCATAGGTAGCTGGTATATAATCTAATCCTAATGCTTTGTCTATATCAAGACAATGGGATGTGATATTTAGCAAGGGTGGATTGTGACAGGGTGATGTAGTGGCATGCTCACGGTGTTCGTGACCTCATATTCCAACAAATAGTGCATGGTGTTCCAATCACATTGTCACATCCCAACAATCCATTGCAGATCTGCTCAAAAATCTATCATCTGCTGCCCAAAAATCCATGCACAGCACAGCAACTATACAGATCCACTAGCCATATAGTACAGCACATTGTTGACATTCCACAGCCATGTATTTTATGGCACATTGTATAGTTCCACTACAGTGTAGCAGACTCCACTGGACATGTATCATACAACACAAAGCACACCACTACAATGTATGACACATACTCTTGTAATGTCTCTATATGCTGCCTGAACTCCTATTGTGATAACCACACAAAAAAGAGTAAAGTATGTAATTCTATTACATTGTCCAAGTCTTGTATTAGAGGAAAACTGGTATATCTATTTGTAGAGTTACCATTCATTGAGTTACTGTTTAAGTATTTCATCTTTCATACTCTTGGTTGCCGTTTTGAACGATACCTAGGTCCAATCCAGATGGCAAGATAGACAAAGGGAATACCAAGCACTGAGAGTCCCGCCAATATTACAAAAGTCCATCCAATACCGATTCCATCGAAGATGATGTCTATGATAGAAACCAGAACTGCACTGAGTGTACATCGCACCAGATTATTCTGGATAAAGAGGGTCAATACTCATGTGAGTACCTCAACTCCACATTACAACTCACGCAGGCAGTGATCGATGAGCCTTGACCAGGAAAAAGATCAATCATTAGGGTTTGTGCTGAGTTCATAACCGCAATCGAGACATAACCGACTTCGTTGGACTATGAGATGTAACGTCATACTACTATGCTGAACTGCCTTACCAATGACCTGGATTATCAATGGTGCTGCAAGATTAACTCTCTTTTCAATGCACCAACCGTAGCCTGCAGAACAAAGAACCAAGAGGATGAGCAGAGCAGGAAGAAATCTCAAGCGGGCCTATAGCAGGATGTAGCGACTGGAAACTTCTCAGCTAACGGGTTGTGCATACCTGTTCTATAGGAAAGTGTAGAGGAACATTCTGCTTGCTTCCTGGGACGTTCAATCGCTCCGGGTCATTCTCTGCTGACTGTCTCAACCTATTTTTGTCCGAAAGTCTACGGAATTCCCAGTCGAGAAGCTTGCCGTTGCAGATACTACCAATAGCCATGCCACCTCCAATAGCCAAGTAACACAGGCCGATTTCTGTCTCGGATAAAAAAGGGTATGCAGTGACAAACAAGGTGGAGATCGTAGCAGTATATCCATAATAAACAGCACAAACAAGCGCAGTGAGTGAGAGAAGTATGATGATATCCACATGAACCAGGAGTCGAAATGGGTTTTGTATGCCCTTAGAGAGCGAGACAGATTCGTAACAAGGTTCACCTCTATGCCGTATGATGGGAATAACAGGGCGATAAATGGGGGACGGTAGCACGCTCCCATCTCCAACGACGCTTCTCAAAGTTTCAGGCAGGAATCTGCAAGACTACCATGTTAACAATGTTCAAAGTAACGTCAAAGACGTACAAGATTAGCATCACCAAACAAATCGAAGCGCTGATGCAAAGAAACCAGAAGATTGACCTAATACATGTGCCAAAAAGTAAGGGGAAATTGTCACATCACGAAAAACTTCATACCTCCAGCCGAGATGCTCAGATAGCACACCACCGATGACCGGACCAACAGCAGGACCGACCTTTAAGCATCAAATATTAAACGTGTACACCCTTGGTCGTAAGGAACCATAGCTATACCATAGGCCCTATAACGAACATCCCAAAAAAGCTACCTCGTTCTTTTGGTTCAGAAATATCACCAATAACTCCAGCACCTAAACGTTGCCAATTACCAAACATAATATCAAGATCGATACGACTTTTATACCGAGCGCTATCGTACTGGCGGATCCAGCGGCTTGCAAACATCGCAGGAGCATCAGAAGCCAGTAGGCAGAGGTTGGAACCAACGCCAATCCGACACACGTTAACGAAAGAATCATCAAACATCCAAGGAAAATTAGACGTCGCCCTCGAAAATCAGATATAGGACCCCAGACCATGGGAGCTTCTCGGAGTTTTAATGAGTAGATTGTTGTGTAAAATAATAGAAGAGGGTACCTATCCCTTGCATGACCATGTACATCGTGACCTTAAACACGAATCCATGAGTGTAAGTCATAAACTACAGGAACATACCGACTGTTAGATTGATTAGTTCTACGGACTTCTGAAACGCTTCTGAAATGGTTGGGAGAGCAGGAAGGTAGATGTTAGCCGTAAAAGGACTGAAAAAATAGCACAGTCAGCCCAGAAAATGAAACGTCGGTTATAATTCAACCTGAAGATGCCAGCGAACGCTACAACAGAGACAATGAACCATTTTTCACTTGAGGTAAAGACGCTATATGGTCTATCAGAAGCTTCTTTGGCAGAGGGACGGGGAGTCTGGGAAGATTCGGTATTGAGCGACATTACTTATGAGAAGACTCCCGTAGGTATGAACAATAGCTTATTATATGTGGCCAGATACCATCAGTCCTGTGATAGAAGCTATTTATGAGTCTGCGATTGAATCATAAAATCCTCATTAGTAATTCCGGAAAATTATTTATACATAAGCAACCATTTACTCCTTATGTATGTACGAGCTATGATCTGTGCCTTCGGCACAGATTTCATAGCTCATTGGGGGCTTCGCCCCCAAACCCCCCCCAACTCAGCCTCCACCCAAACCTCACTTTGTTCGGTTAGGGCTCCAAGTATGTATAAGTAACTCAGTGCTTAATCCCAGCCTCAACCTCACTGTGTTTGGTCAAGGCCTCAGTTTTCACAAACTCAGTGCTTAATCCCAGCCTCAACCTCACTGTGTTTGGTTTAAGGCCTCAGCTTTGACAACTCAAGTGCTTAATCTCAGCCTCAACCTCACTGCATTTGGTTTAAGGCCTTGGCTTTGACAACTCAAGTGCTTAATCCCAGCCTCAACCTCACTGCATTTGGTTTTGTCAATTATCCAAAGTACTGTAAGCTGAATTGAGTTTTTTTTTGGATTTTTCTGATTTTTCTTAGCATTTATGGACCTCAAAAACAATGCACCTTGACTACTAAATTTTTCCTGATTTTTTAGTGATTTTTTCAAATTTTTTCAAGCACTTTCTATGCCATTATTGCCCTAAAAGAAAGTCTGAATACTATTTTATTATGTAAGTCTTGGTCAGCCTTAGTCATTCCATCAATTCCCATGAAACACTTGTTGCATTATATAGAGATGGCACAGATTTCATAGCTCATTGGAAGCTTCACTTCCAAACTCCCCCCCCCAACTCAGCCTCCACTCAAACCTCACTTCATTTGGTTAGGGCTCCAAGTATGTATAAGTAACTCAGTGCTTAATCCCAGCCTCAACCTCACTGCGTTCAGTCAAGGCCTTGGTCTTCACCAACTGAATGCCCAATCCCAGCCTCAACCTCACTGCGTTCAGTCAAGGCCTTGGTCTTCACCAACTGAATGCTCAATCCCAGCCATCAATTATCCAAGGTACTATAAGCTGAATTGTGTTTTTCTTGAATTTTTCTGATTTTTCTTAGCATTTATAGACCTCAAAAACAATGCAATAAGTGTATTCTGTTAGTAAGCACACCATGGCCACCTAAATCGTCCCCCTTATCGCGTCCCTATTTCTTTTCCTTTGTTTCACTATTCAACAGTCACTGGCCACATTACGGCCCTGACATATAAACCACCATTGTTACAATTCACATATATATACGTACAGATTCTACCGACACCCTCAGTCAATCATACATTGAACTGAGGGTGAGCACTTGTCTTACACACACAGAATACGTTGTACTAATGTAACTACCAGACTTACTTTGTCTTCTAGGTAGTTACATCTCAGTCAATCATACATTGAACTGAGGACTTACTTCGTCTTCTAGTGATTAACTGGTGTTTAGTTCTAACAGGTTATGGGCCTATTGGATAGCGCACTCTGAACAGTGATCACGTCCACGAAGGAACTTACACCCTCTTTTCACATATCACACCCTTAGTCTTCACATATCACACTCTTGGCACTCTTGGACCCTGACATCTCGATCAGCCAGGCACAACTACTGAACGGAATCTCTTTTGACGCGTAACAGGCGAGCCTTTGTCTTTCCCAAATCCTTGCTGCACCATGGGTTCTGTCTCTCAGACTCCCGACATTTCATCCCCTGCCCTCATTGTGGACAGTACATACCCTCGCGTCCGCCTTGCTAAATTAAATGCTCACTGGCCCACTACCGAACCTCTGTTCAATCAGGCCACCAGCAAGTTCTCCAAATGGTCCACGAAACTTGAGATCTTCCTGCAACAGAGCGGCCTTGACCAATACATCTTCACGTCCGAATGACACCCGGGTCACCTAATCACACAGCCCAACCCAATGCGCGAACCTAACATGTACGCTAACTGGCTCTTCAACAATGGCCTGGTCATTGGCGTTATATGTGCAGCTGTATCCGAAGCGGAGCAGGAAGGACTTGAGACCGATAGCACAGCAAAAGAGTGCTACAACGCGCTGAAAGCCCGCGCTTAGAAGGAAGGACTGGTTAAGCAGGTTGCTCTTGTCCGCCAAGCTCTTTCCACATACGCACCTATTTCTGAACCAATCAACGTGACTGCTCATAAGATCTGCAACCTTGTCAATCACGCGTTTGCTATCGGAACTATCGACAGGGACTTGCTGAAGTGCATTGCCCTCCTTAATAGCATCAATGACAAGAGTTTTGAGTCACTGCAAACTCAGGTCTCCCGGGGCCTTGCCGACGCGACCACCAATGCACCGTACACGTCCTCGCATATCAGGAAGCTTTTTCAGACAGTCAATAGCCTGTCCACACTCACCAAGTCCTCGTCCACCGACGTCGCTCTCTCTGCCCAGGGTACAACGTCTTCCCACCCCCACAACCACAGCCCTGGCTTCCCCTGTTGCGAGGTATGCTACTCACTAAAGCTCTCATGCCGTGGCCACACGAAGGCTTGGTGCATTCACCCAGGAGGAGGTATGGCCGGAAAGACAATAGAGGAATCCAGGACCGCGCGGCTTGCTGCACGAGGAGGAGCAAAAGGAAAGGGAGGCGCAAAGGCAGGAGGAGACTCTGGAAACACAAAAAGCATCAAGAATAGCATAGCAGTGAAGGGCTTGGACGGTCAGGCCTATATCGTCGATGCTGACAGCCTACAGAAGATACAACTTGAAACCACCGCAAAAACAACTGACTTTGCAGGAGCCGTCGCTGACAACACCACCGACTTCTTCAAATACCAGGGCTTCATAGCCATTGACAAAAACCCAGACACTGACAAGGCCAGAGCTACAATCAACTGGGATATGCACACAATTCCAACCCTGCACAACTGCGAAACCATCTTAGCAATGACGGCAGTCATACCCGCTGATCCTGCCAGCAACATGCATCTGATCTCGCTCACAGAAAAACCATTCTACATGGACTCAGGAGCTATGGTTCACATATCACCCTGCATGACGAACTTTGTTACACTACGATCAATCCCACCACGGGTGGTAAAAGGGGTAGGAGGGACCTCTATTCAAGCCATCAGCATAGGTCAGATTTGCCTACAGGTGCAAAATCAAGCCGAAATATACCTCGAAAACGTCCTATACATCCCCACCTCTGCTGTCCAGCTCATCTCGATTTCGGCTCTTACTGCAGGAATGAAGGCACTAATCACATTCAGTCGCTCAGGGGTGACTATTCTTGATGAAGACTCTGGAATGTTGCTAGCTGTGGGACCATTAATCCCCAAAAAGAGGTTATACACGCTGGAACTGCAGTCAACCCTGACCGAACACGCCCTAACTGCCGCACAATGCCCCGTCATCCTTGATACATGGCACTGGCGCCTGGGACACACAAACTATCAGGTCGTTGCAACTATGGCTCGAGCCGGTCTCCTCCCAGGTACGCCATCTGCATCCCTCCTCTCACAACCTAAATGTGATGCCTGCATTCTTGGAAAGCAGACACAAACATTGGTTCCCAAAATAAGAGAGGAGGGGCGTAGGGCAGTCGAAAAACTACAGATAGTTTGGATAGATTTGGCAGGGCCTATGCATGTCCAATCTTATACCGGAAACAAATATATTATGGATCTTGTTGACGATTACTTGAACATGCCGTGGTCAATTCCTCTTAGATCAAAGTCGGACGCATTTGCTGCACTCCAAGCATGGGAAAAGGAGAGAGAGTTGGAGACTGGAAAGAAAGTGGGCACATATCGCACCGGGCATGACGGTGAGCTCAAAAACTACCAGATGAAACAATGGCTGGCATCTACTGGAACAAAGCATGAATACGGCGCCCCATACACTTCACAACATATGGGACGTGTCGAGCGTATGCATAGAACGCTCCAAGAAAAAGCAAGGACGATGAGAATAGCCGCTAAATGCCTAGACACACTATGGGACGAGTTTTACTTAACTGCGGCCCACCTGCATGCTAAGACCGTGACTAAATCATTGAATAGAAAGACACCGTTCGAACTCTGGCATGGTTGTGTCCCCGAATACTCTTACACGAGGGAAATCGGCTGTAGGGTGTTCATGCTCATATTGCACGAACACAATCCCAAGCTTAATGCACGAGGGATTGAATGTATCCTCATAGGATATGCCGCAAACTCGAAAGCTTATAGGTGCTACGATCCAAGGACAAGAAAAGTCTACAAGTCATACTATGTGCAATTTCTGGAATGCCACAATGACCGCATTGCATCATCCAACGCCAACTCGAATTCGACCAGCATCATCAGACAAGCGCCCGCGCCCACAACGATGAGATCGACCATGACCAGTATGATCAAACTGACAACAATGATGAGCCTCTCACGTGGCTCAGCGCATAACACGACACTTACCGATGCATGGTACACTTGCCATGCACTGCCGACCCTTGCCGCACTTATACCGTCTCTTACCATGCATTTCCCATGTTCTTGCCAACTTTCCTTGCTGCCTCTTGCCGCATTTTTGACTACTTTACTCTTTTTCTTATTGCACTCTTGCCGACGTTCCTTGCCGACTTGCCGCCAACCCTTGCCGACTTAACGCCATTTCCTTGCTGACTTACCAACTTTCTGTACCGCCTTGCCACTATTCCTTGCCACCTTCCCTTGCCGACTTTTCCACACTCTTGCCGCCATCGCTTGCCGCTTCTTGCTGCTTTTGGATAGATTGGAGTTGTGTGGACACAGTTACATTGCCGGAATGACAGGTGATGGACAGCCTTAACTCATTTACCTTGCCTTAGTTATTAACCCTGAATTACCACAACCCTGCCGCCACACATCTATACTTTTCTAGACTTTAATTACATTCTAGCTATCAACACTTTAATTAGTTTCGGAATGGCCTTCCACCATTGCACTATATAAACAGTACATAGTTATTACATAGAACAAGAAAAATCTACCCCTTAACCCAGCACTGTGCACTTTATCTTTTTGCTCTCTCTCTTGCAACATTGTCGGCACCAACTACGGGTGCACTCTAGCCAAGTCTAACTACGGGACTTGTTCAGAAACCAAGTAAACTTAT
>JAGGAT010001114.1:0-11544 GCA_017657195.1 Termitomyces sp. T70a | reverse complement strand
GTCAAAATGGTGGCGTGAACTACATAAGATCTTAGGAGCTAAGCTCCTAATGTCTACATCTTTCCATCCACAAACGGATGGACATACAGAATACGCCAGCCATAGTGTTGGACAAATACTCAGGATGGTTGTGCGACCCAACCAACATGATTGGGTCAAACGCATCGACCTCACTGAGTTCGCAATCAATGCAAGCATGTCAGAATTGATGAAGTATGCACCGTTCGAGTTGAACGGTGGTTACCTGCCCTCTATAATTAAGGAGATCAGGTCTGACTCTGTTATTCCTAAGGGAATACACGACTTTGCACTGCAAGCACTGCAAAATCTGGCTGCAGTGCATGATGCTATTATAGAGGCACACGTTTTCCAAACGTGTGCTGCTAATCAGCATTGCCAGGCTGGACCCAACATTGTGAAAGGTACATTAGTGTACCTTTCAATGAAGAATTTGACCCTACCCAAAGGACAAGCTCATAAGCTTTGTCCTAAGTGGGTAGGGCCCTATTGGGTCTTGGAGGTATTTGACAAGACCTCCAATTATACCCTAGAACTTCCAGGAGCCTTGCATATGTGAAGGCTCCATCCTAAGTTCCACATATTGTTGCTGCGGCCTTACAAGGCCACTGACAATTTGAGATTCCCATCATATGACGCTGCAATTGTACGACTTTGGTGCTCCAGATGACCAGAAATGGTTTGTTGATGACCTTATAGGTCATTGGTGGACCAGTTCAGGTCTGGAATTCAATGTTTGATGGAGCTTTGCGGATACAACTTGGGAGTCGCTGGAGGTATGCAAGGACCTAGAGGCCCTTGACCGATATCTGGAGGTCCAGGGGGTAAAACACCCTGGACAATTAGCATGACAAAGCATGTTGTGTTAGTAAGCCATGGACTTCTAGTCTGTGGTGTGCTGATATATTAGCCAACTTGTGGCTAATGCCAGTGCATGCCAGCTGTAGGCACTGTATTAGTCAGCCATGTGGGGGCTGCTAAAAGGGTCACCTGTACAAAGTTCTTTTTTTCTTCAACATCCACAGAGTACCGCCATCTGCACTGCAGACACACCTTGCTCTGTCAAAAAAACCGAATCCAAGTGATTGGGGAGGGGGCTCTGGCCTGCCTCCCCACAAAAATTCAAGCCACGCCAGTAGCTCAAAAGGGGGGGAGAAGAAGAAGGAGAAGAAGGGAGGGCAGGGCCATGATGTGGCCCCACCAGCGTATGGAGCTTTGAGCCACCCTGTGGCTCAGCAAGGATGAGGAGCAGCTTGAGGAGGGGTTGCGGGCTGCCAGGGCTTGCATAGGGGACGTGCGTCATCCCCCCCGCAATTCATGGAGGGCTCCTCACAACAGGTATGACCACCACCATACCAAGACGCGTTTTTTGGCAGACAGCCAGCACCCATACAGCCTGTATGGTCACAGGAGTTTGGCCAATATGTGTTACCACAAGTTCCTGTGGTAACTCAGGCTTTTTCAGCAGGTCCTCAAGTACCTGCCACTTTGGCAAACCCCAGGACAAGCCACAATCAGTTTGCCCCTGTCTCTCCCCACGCGATGGACATGGACAACACCACATCAGCAGCACCAATGACGAGTGAGTTGTCAGTGCCATCTTGTGGCTTTGAGTACCCAGGGCGTACAAGTGATGCCTCCAGGTCAAAGAAGAAGGAGAAAGCAAAGGGGAAAGTGAAGGCTCGCAAGCCTTTGCCTAATGTAGAGGCGGATGAACAACTTGCTCATCTGCTACAGCGCCTCCACAATGCTGGAGTACCAGAGGATGTTGGGATGGACGTCCTCAAAAACCCTGTAGTGCAAATTGCACTCAATCAAGTTCTAAACGAACTTGACATTGCTTGACAACAGAGGGATGAGGCCCGATCAGACCTCTACCACTCTGCGATGGGACTGGGGAAGAGAGTAGCTTCCCCAGTCAGGGATTTGCCACAGAAGGCCCACCAACAGGACCTTCAATCTACCCCTGGGGATGACAACATTGGTCCATCAGGGGAGGAGGTGGAGATGGGGGATTCCACCCCATTGCAGTCGAAGGGGAAGGACGTTAAACCATCCCCCCCCCCAAAGTAATTGTGACTGGGTCCATGAACCCAGTACCCATAGTACCCATAGGCTTGTCAAAGCCTATGCCTCCTCCTAAGGGTGGCACTGTGGTGCCATCCAGTCAATTGTTGAAGGGCAACAAGCCTGTTGCCCACCACAAGATACAGTACCCTCGGAATGTACCTGATCAAGCCCATCCCAGCTATATTGAGGTTGACAAACCTCATATCTATACGTTTCCCTGCAAGTATCCTGAGCGGCTGCCATCTATTGTGCACTGCAAGAAGAGTGACAAACAATTCTTTGTCACACAGCCACAGGGCAACAACAACAATGACTCTGGGTCTGACAAGATGGACCCATCGCAAGAATATCAGGAGATTGAACCTGATGACAATGAGATAACATGTCATTTAAAACAATCCCACAATGCTAAGGTCGACCAATGCTTAGCTGAGGATGCCAAGAAGTCCAAACAGGACTTTGAACAGCTCAATAATACAGTGCCTGGCCGTCTTCCAGACGGCTGAGAAACTACTTTTGTCAATGGGTGTTGGGAATGCCAAAATGACTTTAGGGGCATCTTGCACCCTAACTTCTATTGGTCACCAACGACCAATGTAGTATACGTGGGTGAGGAGGCAAAGATCACCCGCACTCACGAGCTGGCTGGGATGGTGTACTCCACCCAGTCTTACTACAGACTCTATTGATGGGTCCCACGAGAGATGCCTATGAACCCTGAGCAGGTACGCCTGCTTGTACGAGTTACCAAGGAGAATAGTACCTCAATGACACTTTGGGAGCACATTCATGCAGCGCTCCTTCTCCAGGAGTTCCATAGGATCTCCTATTTCACGCACAGTATGTGGCAGGACCGGTCTATGCACCAAGTCCTTGAAATAGACACAGCTGATGTTGTGCGCCACCTACCAAGCAACAATAGGCACTGGCTACCAGTGCCTCTGCCTTCACAAGCATCAGCCATGTTGGGCTGACCAGACAATTTGACTTGTGGTGCGGGACTACCTCAGGTCCCCATTGAGCACCACTTTGAGATAGACCAGTGGGCGCAGTACTTACTGCACCATAGTCATCCTGGATCCCAGAACTTTGTGTCTGGGATTGCTATGGATATTGCTGGATGAGTCAGCTGAGGTGCTGTCTTCGGCTACATCCTAGCATGTGCACTGGCACCCACTGGTGCCCATGCTCATGCTGCATACATGAGAGCCTTTGCTCTCGTTGCTGCTCGCCCACGCCTCTATGCAGAGGCTGTGGAAGCATACAATCAGGAAAGCACAAGGCCCTTCAAGGCCATCAATAACTATAGCTTTCTGTTGCACAGGCTCCACATCAAGCCTGGGAAAGTTGCTAACCTTGGTGATACGGAAGTGCTTTGCCACCTCCTCGCCAACAGGATTCCATGTATGTGGATGGACCACGTGTATACATACAGCATACGCTACCTGGACTATCACTGGTCTGGGAGTGGTCTTTATACCGACCTCTTTGTGAGTGTTGACGATGATAGGCATTGATGCCTGGAGCTCTATGGAGCTCCAGGAATCTTGCCTGGTTATGATGGATGGTACAAGCCCACCCCTGATGATCAAAAATGCTTCTGCATTCTTATTCAACTCTTGGAGGCCAAGGACCTCCAGCCACTTTCCAATTGAGAGTGGCTTTGGTATGGTGAAGACGCCAGGTTTATATACCTGGCCAATCGCCCAGTGGCAGCTGTTCATGCTGCTCAGGCACCACCAGCTTTGGTGATGACCACGACTCCGCCAAGAGGACCTGACAAGTCCCTCATGCAACCAGATCCACCGGAGGAGACTACACCTGAAGTCTCCTCCCCTATGCCTGTACCAGACTCTGGTACTGTGCAGATGGAGACACTTCCCATGCCTCCAACCGCTATGGAAGAGTCTGACGACATTGATACCACCGTCATCAATTCATACCCACCCCCTGAGACAGGGTCTAGCGAGACTGCAACCAACGTTGCAGTCTCCAGGCTCCCAGCCAAGGCTACAGAGCACCCTGTTGCCTTGGATCCCTTTGCTTCAGTCAACACTGAAGCCGTGGGATGGGATGAAATGACAGCTGTAGTGGAATCTGCACAAGACCTTATGGATGTAGAGGCCACTTAATGTGGTCTCTACAGTATCCCTGGATGGATGGGAAGGAACCATCAGGAAGGGACCATCATAAGTCCCTTCAAGTTGCTATATTGCGCTCTAATCAAGACGCAATCAGGCGAAGTCCGAGCAGCACAAGTTGCACATATGCGCAACTTGCATGGCTGCTAGAGACCTCTTTGAGGTTCTCAGAGAGCTTCCAGTCACTCTCTGGGGCCTCAGTCTTGCTCCGCCACCCTTGAGTGGTGTGGTAAGACCGAAGCTGCCTGCTTGGTCTCCTCTGATCACCTGCGTTCACTGCAACGCAGCTCCATTGTATCTGCTATAAGGGAACTGTCAAAGTCCCTAATAGCAAACTTCCGTAACCTGAGAGGAAAACTTCAGCAGCTAGAGAGAACTTGCAAAACAGGCGGGATGCTATCTCCTGCCCTATACCCTGCATTTAATTTATTTTTATTTTATTTTATTGATGAGACCCATTATGGTCTCATTTGTTTTCATTGATTAATTATTCAATGAGACCTGTGATGGTCTCATGAGGGGGGTATGTAACGGATCATGCTCGTTACAGCACTGGTATAAAGTATTATTACTTTATAGTTATTATTTTACTTAGTTATTATGTAATTACTATATAAGTTATGAGGTTACTTATGTAACCTCAAGTAGTCTTTTTTGCACAACCATAGCCAGAATCAATTGATAGGTTCTGACTTATGGCCTCATGCATGAAAGGCTCAGTAACTGCGTTACACTAAGTCTCATTAGCTACATCCAAGTAATTACAAGATTCAATGAGAAGTTTGAAATACTGCTAACTGAGTGTTAGAACACATAGAGCAGAGGATATAAGAAGAGACTCTGAGGGTGAGTGTGTTACTACATACATACTTATCTTTATTTATTACATTATATAGAATTTATTATTCTATACCTTACAAATCAATATAGTCATCTTACTATTGCATTGAAACTCTGAGAAAATTATTGTTCTATATCTTATACTTTTTAGTGCAGATTAATATGCCTTCCTTTCATAATCTTCCAGTTTAAACTTGAACTAGTATAGTGTCTTTGTTGCAATATGGCAGTATATTCAAAATTTGTAAATAATACAAGCAAATATCTGGAGTTCATAGATCAAAAAATCAGTTTTAGTTTGTAAGTAAATAAATTATAATACCTGGAGTTTATGAATTAAAAGATGCCTGAACTCCAGTCCTGATACAACTTTCATACTCCTATTTGAGTTTTAAATATAAAAATGTCATCAATACATATGTGACATGTATGATATAAAACATACAAATGAAATGAAGTTGAAACAATTGAAGATACATATTATGACTGACACTCTTCAGCATGACTACTTATAGCTGAGTTTGAAAAGAAGGTGTAATAAATGCCATCCAGTCCAGATTTACTCCCTCTGTTGAAATTCAGATAATCACTATTACATGTGACTTGTAACCATCATCTGTGATTCAACTGGCATTATTTTCAGACCACTGGCACAGTAGCTTCTTAGACTTGTTCTTTTTAAATATCCCTTTGCTAAATTAGTATATTATTAGTTCCAATCATGTTCTACTTTCTAATATATTTTGGACATCGCTCTACCAGCTATGTGATTAAGCAATAGCCTCTAGGGGTTGCTCTCACATAATTGATGAGAAGAAAGTAATCTACTAAAATTAATTTTTTATTATAAAATGTTAGAGGATGAGTCTCACAGTAGGAACAAGAAACCATTTTAATTGTTTGTATATTATTTTTAGATGTCCAATCTCTAATGTGCTAATAACTAGCTAAGAGAAAGCAGAATTTCAAACTTGGTAAGCTGTAAAAACAAACCACATGCCAAAACAAAGATGACCTTTCTAAGACCAAGATGCAAAAGACCAATGTGACATTTTCTTAATGTAATAAAATTCAGTATATATAGCTCAAGTTATGTGATTGTTTTAATTTGCCTAAGCCTGGTGTCAATTGACCATCAAGTCATTAAAAAAACATTCCTTCCTGCCATGCATTCTCTTGTTTTTTATACATGCTTTTCTGTCAATTTCCCAACTCTTACAAGTCTCCACAAATATAACACTTTGTATGAGTTTGAGGCTTAGAGATATCCATGAGGGCATTATTGGCATGATATTACTACAGTCAAACTTCTCATAACTAATGGCCCCTCTATGGAAGTCAAAAAGTATTGGTTATTAAGAACTATTGGTTGTAAGAGTAGTTCTTGTAGAGGCTCTATTAAGGCTTGATTTCAGTCATAAATAAACTAAATACATCATTGAATCACTATCTATGAATTTTTGGTGAAATATTGATTGAGAGTAGTAAACCTAAGGGACTGAAATTCCTCTAAGCATGTTTGGCATCCAATGCTTGCAAAGATACCTTCCAATTGATGCATATGGCTGGTTTATATTAGAGACATATGATAGTTGAGGCCATATTGAGTGCTTCTTAGCATATCAGTTTCTCATCAATAATTTTGCTGTCATCCACAGCATCACTGGCCTTCTCTTCTCTGTTCTGTTTTGCCTTGTAATATTTGACCACTGCCAAAAAATATCCATCTCAATCTCCGCCTCCTTGATTCCATCCATGTACATTTTGTCCTCATTGATGGAGTTGAGTAATTCACTGATATACATCTAATTCTTGTGCTGAAGGTGTCAGGGGACCACTCATTTTCACCAGCTCTGAGCCCCCTAACAGAAGCTCCAGAGCTCTCTATGCACCTCCATTCCTTTTGGCTGTGTTACAAGTCATCTGACTAGTTCTAGGGATGTGACACATGCATGACCTCTACATGTGATCCAGGCAGGTGACCAATCATGTGACCAGCCTTGATTATTTTTCAATAGCTGGCAGAGTGACTCCTTAGACTTGTTTTCTTTGGATTTTCCTCTGCCAGGTTAGTACTTACTGGTTCTATTGTAACACATCTTAATATACTTTGGATTTTCCTTTGCCAGTTGCATGATTGTGCCACAACCTTCAGAGGTCACCCTTACAGAAGGACTCTACAATCCTCTAGATGGGATAAGGTCTTTTTAAGCTTGGCATCAGATGTCAGGAATAACTGGTAGACTTGTAAGTAAGTGAGTGGGGATAAGATAAACTATACATATACACTATATCTCAGAGCAACCAATGTAGTAATCAACTGAGGTGTGATGTAAGTATTAGGTAATGATCAGAATAAGGAGATAGTGATGAAATAGGACTATGATAGGTTAGTTATATCAATCACTAATGTTGATAGTATCCATGTGTTTGATATTGAGAAGGGATGATACAGGGAGAGACAGAGTAGAAGTAGGACCATTTGATTGAAGAAGTTCATCAAGTAAATACTAATCTTCTTCCAGCAGTTCTGACTAGTAGTGGTGTTGACTGCAACAATATGTTTTTTGTAATACTTATGTGCATATTCATGATTTCTAATTTTTTTAAAAAAATTAACTCCACTTTTATAATGCATAATGTGATTCAAAAAGTTCCACCAATTACAATATGTTTCACTGGGACATTTACTTTTAAACCTGCTTACCATTGTAGAAAAATACAGATGTCCTCAGTCACTCCAATGTGGTTGACTGAGTTATTAATACCTGTAAATAAATACAGATGTCTACAGGTGTGGTTAGTCGGTAAGTATGTAATCAACAAGTAGGTCTTGCTCACCCCCAATAATATGTGGTTGACTGAGGGTGGCTCGTGTATATTGTATGCCTATCTAGAAAATAAAAATAAAGTTTGATTGCCACTTCCGATCGCCACCACATACGGTGATGGCTAAAGTCTGTCCGCAAACGGAAAACGGTATTGAGTGTGTGACATCCTGATGGTCGGTATAAGTCTTCCCTCAACAACCCTCAGTCACTTCAATGATATGTTGTCGACTGAGGGTAGCATTTGTCTATCATACAGTAATCTAGGAAGATAATTAAGGTTTGATAGCGCCTCCCGATCACTACAACATACGGTGGTGGCTTTAAGGCGCCTGATAAGGAAATGTACTGACGGTTCGTGCAAGTCTCTCCTTAACACAGGCTCCCATCACGGTCTAGCCAGGTCTCATGTTACATGGCTCTACCTCTGACTTTGGTCGAGAAATGCCCACTTTGATGCGTTCAAGAGGATTCTTTAGCATTTCGGTGTGAGAGGCAGAAAATGCAATATGGTAATTGTTCACTTTCACATTTTTTGGTGATAATCACCCGTTATTTCGGCGCCCGAGCGGTATAACCGGGCCTAATTTATATGTACTCACAATTTCTAAGTAGGAAAAATCAATTTATCGGTCTTAATTCTATACTTTGCGGGCAAATTATCGGTTATGACCCTCCTTACAGCCCATCAGTTGGGTATTGGAGGGTCATCGATGGTGGACAGCCAAAACCCAACGGTCTGAAGGGGCTGTCGTTTACAAGGGTGAGAAGTTTTGACTATATAATCGAGCCCGATTGAGGGAGCCTGACTACGTGATCTGACCTAATCTTGTACCAAGCATCCGGGTTTTTCGCGACCATATGAACGTTTCACGAGTTCAATTACATTCTACACTCCGCTGCCGGAGCTCCTTCCCGATGTCACATTGACAAAACAACATGTGCTTTGAGGACAATCATGGGTACGACCCAGATTCAAACGATTGACATTTGATCATTCGTTAGCCACAAGACGAAGAAATATCGTCCATTTTCAAAAATTTCAATCCAAATCAATATACACTGGTGCTGCCTTGTCATTTTGTGTCCGTCTCAACCTGTCCAGATTGCCCTTGAAGCTTGAAGCTTGTTTTTCTACCGTTTACAAACACAATTTGGCCTGTTCGTTCTGACAGATGACATGACCTGGGGTCCTTTGTTTATCCGAGTCTGAATTATATTATGCTTCTTTCTAGTTCTGTCGCTTTTTCCCATCGCATAGTTTGATTCTCATTTAAATAACTGAGATACCAACTGTCGAGATAGCTGGATCCACCATCATGGGGGTGTGGTTATCTCTCGTATACGTCTCCCTATCTCTTTCTGTGATATTTCTGCTCAAAAAGTGGCAATATTCTTCCTCGTACCCCCCTTATCCACCTGGTCCTAAGCCGAATCTCATCTCGGGAAATGCTAGAGAGCTACCAACTGTTCTGCCTTGGTTGAGATACAGAGAGTGGGCTAGGGAATACGGTGAGTATCGTCTCCAGCTGACTGGGTCAATATGTTGGTTGAACCCTGCCAGGAAATATCATCCATGTCAAGGCGTACAATCAACACATAGTAGTCCTCAATAGCCTGAAGGATACACGCGCTTTGCTTGAGAAGCGATCCCATATTTATTCTGACCGGCCTGAGATAACGATGGCTGATCTGTGCGTTATTTTCCCATTTGATATGCTATGCAAAGTTGTTTATGACGTGTGATTATAGAATGGGATGGGATTTTAATTCGGGCCTCATTAGGTATGGAGATAAGTGGCGTCGACATAGACGTCTCTATCAAGAAGGATTCAGCAAGAAAATGACCCAAACCATGCATGAACCCGTCGAAATTCCCAAGGTCCATGAACTTCTTCACCAACTTCTTGTGGCTCCTGAAGATTTCATTACGCATTTTCGAAAGTGAGGATGCCATTCATTTTTTGTTACTTGCTCGGTTCCGATATAGTTCGTTTAGCGTTGTAGGAGCAATTGTAATGGCTACGGTATACGATAAGAATATGCCAAAATCTACCATTGAGAAATTCGCCACCGTCTCTGAGCGTGCTGCCTTGAAGCTCTCGGAATGTTTCTTTCCTGGTGCCATGGCAGTTAACGCACTGCCTATCTTGCGTCATATTCCAGCATGGTTTCCCGGTGCTGGATTCCATACTTATGCGGCAGAAACTCGAGTGTATACACACCAGATGCTGGAAGTTCCCTTTAAATATGTCAAAGATCGCATGGTAAGTAATCGTATTGAAATTTCCGACATATGCGCTGATCCACATGTAGGCTGCTGGAATTGAGGTATCTAGCTTGGCAGAGCGATTACTGAAACGCAACAGTCTCCTTGATCCAACTGGATTTCCGGAAGCAGATCTCAAAGGTGTCACGGCGACCGCTTTTGCAGGTATGACCTGAAATAGTTCCCTTTGCTTTCTGTGAATCAATAATATTATTTCTCAACAGCTGGATCAGACACGGTTTGTGGATTCAGGACGTCTGCAGTGCAGTCATTAATTTTCGTCACAGACTGTGTCCGCAGCTGCAACATTCGTCTATGCGATGCTTGTTAATCCTGACGCTCAGAAAAAGGCTCAAGACGAAATTGACAGCATTGTGGGATGTAACAAATTACCAGACTTTAACGACCGACCAAACTTACCCTATGTCGAGGCTGTGTTTCGAGAGGTCATGAGGTGGCACCCAGTTACTCCTCTTGGAGTTGCCCATTCTACCTCTGCAGATGATGTTTATAATGGATATTTTATCCCAAAAGGTGACATCACTTGATGCATGTGATTATCTTCTTTCCTTATAACCTGAGTACAGGAACTACAATCATGCCAAATATATGGTGCATCTTGAACAAAGATATTGATAGACTGAATGAATTTACCATGCCCCCTCCCCCCCAGGTCTATGACACATGACGAGTCACGGTATCCTGAACCTGACTTGTTCAAACCGGAGCGCTTTTTTGATGAGAGTGGACAGCTGAACGATGACGATTACATCATTACTTTTGGGTTCGGTAGACGGTATTGGTCTCTCTCGAGTAACCGCTACCTCAAGCTAACCAGGTGTTATTCCAAGGATTTGTCCAGGCCGCCATATGGCTCGTTCTATGGTATATTTCTGTACATAATGTCACAATGCGTGTTTATATCTTCCTAGGTTTGGCTTCTTATCTCATCTATCCTAGCCACATTCACTATTGGTAAAAAGCGGGATGAGCAAGGAAATGAGATTAATGTTGATGACTCATATACGAGTGGTGTGATAAGGTATGCCACGTTGATTCATCCTTCAGATCACGTTCAAGACACTTGTTCCGAGATCTAGAATAGATCGAGGTTTTTATGTGCCGGCTATGTCTTCGTTTTTTGTGCCCACGTGACCGGCTATCCCGGTTATAATATGATTAATAAGCATATCTTGTATAACCACGCATTGTCTTCAAAAAATGAGCCCACGTGATCTTGTTTGTATATACAACGACCAACCCACACCTGTCTTCAAAAAATGAACCCACGTGATCTTGTTTGTGTAGACGGCCACTGACCACGCCTTGTCTTCAAAAAATGAGCCCACGTGATCTTGTTTGTATATACAACGACCAA
>JAGGAT010001113.1:0-11568 GCA_017657195.1 Termitomyces sp. T70a | reverse complement strand
GACCTCAAGCAGGTGATCTGGACATGTGATCCTTACATGTGACTTATATATCATGTGATTTACTTTTATTTTCTGAGCACCTGGCAAGGTAAATCCTTAGACTTGTTCTCTTTGGATCTCCCTTTGCCAGGTGTGTAGTTGTTATTACTTACTTCTATTACTTATACATACACTAATACACTTTGAATCTCCCTTTGCCAGCTGTGTGACTGAGCCATAGCTTCCAAAAGTTGCCCTTATAGCAGAACAAGTCTCTAGTTTTCAGTCTGGGAGCCCCTTTTAAATGCTTGAACTCTGTTTAGCCCCTTCAAGTCCTCCACCACTGCATTGCTTTGCAGGCCCTATACAGTTTCTATGACCAAGCCAGCCATTTCAGGTGTTTTCTTGGATGCCTCTGCCTCTCAGAATGACGCCTGGAATTGCTCGCTTGCTCTGGAGACTCAGGTGCAATCTACCCAAGCCTCTTTAACCCTCCATACCATGGAACTCTCACACCTTTGTCAAGTCATGGACACTATCTCTCAATCTTTCCAGGCTCTCTTGGAGTGCCTTTCTCCACTATCTCCCACCCCCCAGGCTACTCCTGCACTATGGGAATTAAGTACACCATTTTGGTCTGGCCTTCTAGCAAGCCTTGCTTGGCCTGCACTTCCAGATGTGTATAATGGTGACCGCAAACAGGGGGAAAGATTTCTTCAGTCCTGCCTCACCTACATTCAGCTGAGTGGTGAATCCTTTGGCTCAGATACTCTGAAGGTTGCCTGGGTCCTATCCTACATGAAAACTGGTCATGCTTCTACATATGCGCTCCGAGTTTTTTGTCATCCTAGTGGAGCAACTAGCTTTGCCAACTAAGAGGAGTTTGAGAGAGCTTCTTGGCTATCTGAAAATACTCCAGGTTCTTGTAGTCCATCCAAACTTCAAACTTGTGCTGAGCCCCTTCTAGGAAATAGTGCTACTCCTCTAAGAACTGCATGATTGCCAGCATCTCCTCATCATAGATCTTGTAGTTGCACTCTATAGCATTGAAACTCTTACAGTAGAAGGTGACAAGGTGCCACTTACTATCTTTTGGAGACTCTTGGGACAGGACCATGCCTATTGCAAAGTCAGAACTGTTTGCCTCAAGGCAGAAAGGGCAGTTATTGTCCAGGAACACCAGGACCAGTTTGGCGGTGACAGTAGACTTGAGGGTGTCAAAAGCCTTCTGCTCTGCGCTACCCCACTTCCAGCCCACGTCCTTCCCAGTGAGGTCAAACAGAGGGTGCACATGGTAAGACCTGGAAAATGACGTTCATCATTGTTTGAAAGGTGGCTGGACTGTTTGTGAGCCCAAAGAACATGACGAGTAGCTTGAACAGTCCATGGTTAGTTTGAAATGCTCCCTTCCACTCATCTCTCTCCTGGATGTGCACATTGTTGTAGCCCCACCAGACATTTAACTTTGTGAAATAGCATGCACTCTGGAGGTTGTTGATGAGCTCAGAGATGAGGAGAAGGGGATAGCAGTTCTTGACAGTCATTGCATTAAACATGTGATAGTCCTGGACTAGCTGGAGAGAACCATCCTTCTTCTTGATGAAAAATACCAGTGAGGCCATCAGAGACTTGGAGGGGGGTATATGGCCAGACTTGAGATTTTCTTGGAGGAACATGTCCAGTTTGTCCTGCTCTTTCAGAGTAAATGGGTAAACCTTGCAGCTAGAGGGGGTGGCATTGGGCATCAGCTCAATAATGTGGTCCCACTGCTTATGCTCCAGAAGTGAGTCAAACAAGGCTTTGGAGAAAGCATCCTAAAAGTCATGCAGATGGTCTGGGATGGCATCTCAAATGGCCCATGCAAGAGCATTGCTGCACAGGCCTGGACTAGTTGCTGGAAAGTGGTCTGACTAGCCTGGATCTCCTCAGGGGATGGTGGTATCTACAGGGCAGTTGCATAGATACAGTCTCCAACCTCAATGGCATCATCCAGCTCTCAACCTGCTGCATGTCCATGGTTTCTATTTTGATATCTAACTGGAGCAAGTTTGGGGAGGGGGTTGAGGCTATCACATAGCAGCAAGGTAGATGTTGCTTCCAGGCTGGGAGTTGAGGTTGTGACAGAAAAGCAGGGGGAATTTGGGTTGTCATCTCAGAGGGAGGGGGTATGTTGGAGGGGGTGCTCACAGTGGCCAGGGTAGAGCTGTTAGCAGAAACTGTATTAATTGCATCTACTGACAAACAAGCAAACTGATTTGCACTAGGCAATGGAGACATACTGATCACCTATTGCCTCTCTAAAAACTCTCTTCTGTTGCCCCTCTTCCACTGCCTTCCTCTGGCATCCTCTCCTATACACTCTTCCAGAGCTGCTAGTTGGGAAACAGAACTCCCACCACATTGTGAGCTGCCAGGAGCTGCAGGAGCAACTCCTCTTGTTCCTCTGGGATGAGGTAATGCACCTTGAGCCTCAGGAGGCACCTCCACATGAAGTGTCTAGGTGCACTGCAGTGCTAGCATAGGAGAAGGAGGGCAGATTGCTGTTGGAACCTATCTACATCTATTGGAGCTCCAGGGGGTAGGGCCAGGCATGTAGGCTGTGCCACTGCAAGAGTAGTGAGTGGTGGGAGTGCACAGATGCAAGGAGAAGGAACCAGGGAGCATGCATGAGGAATGGGAATAGCAGCCCAGTGCAAGTTGTGGTTGAGCTCCATGAGCTGCCATTGGTCCTGGGCTACCCAGTACCATGAAGTGATCTGGTCATCAGTGGACACCCTTCTGCAAAATTGTCCATGCACTCCATGAAGGCCAGGTGCAGCCCCTCCTGGAATGTCAAACAGAGTTGGAGGCTGTCTCGGTACTTGGCCTGCTCCACTAAGGCCTAGAACAACACATTAATGTACTCATCTAGAGACTGCTTGCCTTGCCTATATTGGTCCCTGTCCCAGAGGACCAGTGCAGCAGTTTTGGCAGGTTCTAGGGAAAGAACTTGTCCTGGAACTCTTGCTCAAACTCAGCCCAGTCCATGAATCTGCTGATGCCTTGGAGGCGCCAGAAAACCCTCATTGCATAGGTTGCTGCCCATCTGGACTTCATATAAGACAGGACCCATGCAATCTTCAGCTTGTTGGAGAGGAAATTGTCCCTGCAGAGCTAGATGTAGGTAACACATGGTTGAAGGAAATGCTCCCCAGACGCCTGGTCACCATCATATGCATTGAGGAGCACCAGGCAGAGAACATTGGCATGTTCCTGCACTGAAGAGGCTGTTCTTGAGATAGGAAATCTTGAGAGTGGCATTGGAGAGGGTGGGGGTGCAGCAGAGGCTGCAGGAAGATGCTCAAGGGCATTCAAAGTGAATCCAAGATAGCTTTGGTAGTTTGGTGGAGGGTGGAGAGTTTGGTGGTGTGGAAGATGAGGAAGGTCTGTGCAAGTTGCACCTGTGCTTCCAGTTGAAGCAAGCAGCTCCAGGCATCATCCTGCAGGGCTGTGGCCTTTGCAGAGGGGTCTGAAGGGGTAAGCAGGGACATGGAGCATTGGGGCTTAAATCTGGTAGGGAGGTGGCAAATAGGAGTGCAGAATATCCAGGCATGCTATAGGGGGCCTCTGGACCAGAATTAGGAGACTTGTTCTGCTATAAAGGTAACCTCTGGGAGTTGCAGCTAATCACACAACTGGCAGAGAGAAATTTGAAGAGAACAAGTTTAAGGATTTCCCAGAGCTAGGAGTCCAAGAATACTGCAGAGAGTCACCTGACTGCAAGTGTGGCTGTGCCATGGTCAACTTGTTGGACACTGACATAACTGCCTGTTGGGACAACTGCTGACATAATCCCCCATTGAGTCAACCACTGACATATTCCCCTGTTGGAACAATTGCTGATATAATCCCCTGTTGGAGCAACTACTGACATAACTGGAGAGGGACAGAAATGGAAGTCCCCTGACATAATTCATTTACTCACCCCTTCTTTCATCTCTCCTTCTCATCCTCCACTTCTTCTCTTGCCAGCCTCACTATAATTTGTCTTTATGCATTCTCTCAAGCCCTACTTGCTGGTACAGCTTTTAGGACTCTAGCTGCACTGGTTCTCTGTCCATAATTCATTTACTATCAGTCTCCCAGCATAGCCACTTCTAGATTTAAACAATCTCCAGGTTTTCACTGTTTTAGGTTAGGGTTGAGACTTTTTGTTGTTTTGTACAGTAGCTCCCATGCATCTAGAGCCTTGGAAGCACCACCTTTGGCATAGGGAATCCCCAGAGTTGTTCTCTTTGGATCTCCCTCTGCCAGGTGTGTAGCTATGCCTGTACAACCTTAGATAGTACTGAATATACTTTGAATCTCTCTCTGCTAGCTGTGTGACTCAGCCATAGCCTCCAGAGGTCACTTTTACACACTCTCTTATATCCCTTTTCCTGTACAGGGTCCACTTTACAGTGTTTGTCATTCTTGTAAAGGGCCTTGCTATGAGGTACCATCAGCAGCAGGGGGTCCAGCAAGTCAAGATCAGCAAAGGAGAGGTGTCCTGCTCAACATGCTCTGATAGCTGCACATTCCTAAATAATAGTGCACTGCTTCTTTCTCAACTCTTCTGTACAGGTTACACAGCATTAGGGACCAGCTCATGCTTACCTCTCACTTGGTCCAGTTGATTTCCAGGATATGCTCTCAGAGTCAGGTGAAGCCAAGGATTTTGTTCTACTTCTCCAAGCTGGTGATGTTGAAGGTAGCATGCTCTGCATGGGACTTGTAGTAGAGGACCAGTTCTACAATGGAGCAGATTGACCTCACTTTATTTGAAATGCTGTTGATGTTGTACACTGGGATTGAGGAGATGAGAGGTCAGGTGGTGAGCTGGTGGCACTCTACATATTCAGTGTCCACAAAGAGTCAGGTTGCTCTAGAGTTGAGGAGCAACTATGCTCTGGATCTGTTGTGTGTCTATCATCTCTACTCCCACATTTGTCAAAGTAAGTTGGATGGAGGAGTGGATGCTACTATGTAATAGCATGGGAGACAACACTCCCAAGCAGAAATGTAGAGTCATTTCAGGGTGAAGTCAGGGCATCCAAGAGTATATTGGAGGATGTGCTCATGGTTGTGTATGCCAGGGTATCAGCAGAAACTGTATTGATAATGTCTACTGACAGACAAGTGAACTGGTTTGCATTGGACAATGGGGGTATACTATTCACCCATTGCCTCTCTAAAATACCCTCCTCTGTCTCCTTCTAAAGGTTTATGCCCTCCTACATACCCTCAGCCAAGGCTCTTGTAATAAAAGGCATCTAGTGAGAAGATCCTGGCTGTGTCCTGGGCTGCCAAAAGCTGCAGGAGTAGTTCCTCCTGCTTTTCTGAGTGGAGGTAGCAAACCTCTAGGCTTGGAAAGCACCAGCATGCAAAATGGCCTGGGACACTACAGCATCTGCATAGAAGCAGGAGTTGGATGCACTGGTGGGAGGCATCTATATCTATTAGGACCTTTAGCAGTAGTGCTGGAGCTTGAGGCTGGGGAGTAGTGGTGGCTGGGACAGGGCAAAGAGCCATGCCATGAGCACAGGGGCAGCAGCCCAGCACAGGTCATGCTTGAGCTCCATGAGCTGCCACTAGTCTTGAGTGACCTGGTACCATGCATTAACTTGATTGCCCATGGGGCACCCCTCTGCAAGGTTGTCCATGTGCTTCATAAGGGCTGGGTGGAGTCCCTCTCAGAAGGTGAGACAGAGCTGGAGGCTGTCTGGGAAGGTGGCCTGTTTCACAAGAGCTTGGAATGAGGTGATGTACTTATCCAGGAAGTGCTTTCTTTGCCTATACTAGTTTTTATCTCAAAAGACCAGTGCAGCCATCTTGGTGGGATTCCAGGAGAAGAAATTATCCTGGAATTCCTATTCAAACTTGGCCCAGTCCATGAACACTTCAACACTCTGGTAGTGTTGAAAAACATCCTCATTGCATAGGTGGCTTCCCATCTGGACTTCATGTAGGACAGGATCCATGTGATCTTCAGCTTATTGAAAAGGAAGCCGTCACTGCAGAGCTGGATATAGGTGATGCAAGATTGAAAGAAGTACTCTTTAAATGTGTGGTTACCATGGTATGCATCTCAGAGTGCTGGGTAGAGAATGTTGGCACATCCCTTGTGCTAGAGAGTTGGGTTGTGTAGTGGGAGGTTGAGGCACTGACTATAGAGAAGGTGGGAGAATGGTTGGTGCTGTATGGAGGTGCTCAAGAAGTGCCCAGAAGAAATTGGAGATTATATTAGTAGTTTGATGGAGGGTGAAAAGTTCAGTAATGTAGTGGGAGAGGGAGGTCTAAATAAGTTGCACCTGCATTTCTAATTGGACCAAACAACTCCAGGCATCATTCTGAGGGGCTGGAACCTCCAAGAGAAGATCTGAAGCTGTGAGCTGAGTTATAAGGAGTGCAGGAGCTGAAGTCTAGTGGAGAGGTGATTGATAGGAGCTGGGGGTACATCCTGGAAAACAATGGGAGGCTTCTAGACCAGAGTTAGAAAACTTGTTTAGCTGTAAGAGTGATGTCCAGAGGTTGTGGCTAATCACGCAACTGGCAGAGAGAAATCCAAAGTGTATTGGAAACTGTAGGTACAACAGATAATATAACTAATCACTTGGCAGAGAGAAATCTACAGAAAACAATTTCAAGAAATCCCTCTGCCACAACATAGTGCATGAGCATGGAAGTGGGAGCATTGGAGCTACTGCATAGTACAACAGAGTGCTTGGAAATCTCTGGATCAGGCTGGGGTAGTCCATGACATCCAGAAAAGGAAGGGGCATTCAGAAAAGAAAGTTCCCTAACAACTACACAACTTCAACTAGATCCTGATCTCATTAAGGAACTCTGTCCTCAACTTTACTTTTACTCAATTCAACTTTCTCAGCTCTGGAGCAAGACAATTAACACTGGAACTTGCTCATTTAAATGTCTCACTCCCTGAACAACACCCCAGAGCACTAAACATCTTGAGTACACATAGTTTGACACTGAAGTCTGCCTCATAATGGCATAGCTTCATTGGCAAATGCTCCTGGGTTAGCAAAACCTAATGCTTGGTAGAAAGTCAATCACAAAATCAAACTTATCAATGAAAACAAGGTTTACAAATACCATCTTCTATATTTTTCCATTTGAAGAGGGCTTCCAAGATTGCCAGAGTCTCCAACTCATAAAAGGTGATAGCACTAAAAGGTTTCTGAGCACTGCCACTAATACAGGTACTGAACTACTATATGCGTTGGGTGCACTAAGTCTTGCAAGAGAGTCTTGAGCAGGAACCAGTGAACATGTCAAGAGTGTGGCCAGAAATGCAGAAAGTTGGTGACCACAGATGCTAAGAGACTGAATAGTAAGAGTGTGAGCTTAGATAAATCCAGATCTGTAAGGGCAACCTCTGGGAGTTGTGGCTAATCACACAACTAGCAGAGGGAAATCCAAAGTATATTAGAATCCATTACAATACAACAGAATGTAGCTAATCATCTGACAAAGGGAAATTGTAACATTATTACTGAGCCTTTCCATGAGACCATAAGTCAGAACCTATCTATTGATTCTGGCTATGGTTGTGTGAAAAAGACTACTTGAGGTTATGTAAGATAACCTCACTACTTATATACTAATTAACAATTACATAATCAATAAATAATGATAACAAAGAAGTAAGAATACTTTATACTAAGTACTGTAACAAATACAATCCATTACATACCCCCCTCATGAGACCATTGCAGGTCTCATTGAATAAATAAAAGAATAGAAAATGAAACCCTGGTGGGTTTCATTAAAGGAATAAAATAAGAGTATAGGGCAGGAGTTAGCATCCTGCCCTTTGCAAACATGCTCTTCTAGCATCTAGGAGAGTTTCTCCTAGCAGCTTTCTGAGGTTTTCTTCAAGCAGGTACAACAAAGCTGCATGGCAGCAAATGCAGCATTAATGATCCTAGATATGTTATCCTCAAAAGGGGATAACAGTCCAGGGATGCAGAAAAGGCCAAGGCAGGCTGCTTTGGTCTAATTGCACTTATTGTGCTGCATATAAGGCATGATATGCAACTAGGGACCTATTAAGGTCCTGTCCTGTTCACTTAGGCAATTACAGAGGTTGCGTTATGCGGCCTCTATATCCATAAGGTCTTGTGCAGGTTCTACTACATCTACCATTTCATCTCATATCACTGCTTCAGTGTTGACTGAGGCAGGGGGAGTCAAAGCAATAGGGTAATCTGTTACCTTGGCTGGGAGCCTAGAAGCTGCAATGTTGGTCGCAGTCTTGCTAGGCCCCATCTCAGTGGATGGGTCTGAAATGGCAATGGTGGTGCCAACGTTGGTGGATGCTAACATAGCATGTGGAGGCACTGGAAGTGCCTCTATCTGCACAGTACCAGAGTCTGGTACAGAAGTAGGGAGGAGACTATGGAGGTAGTCTCCTCCAGTGGATCTGGTTGCATAAGGGACTCATCAGGTCCCATTGGTGGAGTCATGGTCATCACCAGAGATGGTGGTGCCAGTGCAGCCTGAATAGCTACTGCTGGGCAATTAGCTAGGGATACGAAATTGGCATCTTTGCCATAATAAAGCCACTTTCAATCTGAAAGTGGCTGGAGGTCCCTAGTCTCCAAGAGTTGAATGAGAATGCAGAGAATGCAAAAACATTCTCAATCATCAGGGGTGGGCTCATACCACCTGTTGTACCCAGGCAAGGTTCCTGGAGTTCTGTGGAGTTCCAGGCATTGATGCCTATCATCATTGACACTTGCAAAGAGGTTGGTATGGAGACCACTCCCAGACCAATAATAGTCTAGGTAGCATATGCCATAGGTATATGCATGGTCCATCCACATACATGGAATCCTGTTGACAAGGAGGTGGCAAAGCACCTCTGTATTGCTAAGGTTAGTGAATTGCCCAGGCTCAATGTGGAGCCTGTGCAGGGAAAAGCTATAGTTGTTGATGGCCTAAAAGGGCATCATGCTTTCCCTATTGTAAGCCTCCACAGCCTTGGCATAGAGGTGTGGGTGGGCAGCAATGAGAGCAAAGGCTCTCATGTACATGGCATGCACATGGGCACCAGTAGGTGCCAGCACACAAGCGAGAATGTAGCCAAAGACAGTGCCTCAGCTAACTCATCCTGCAATATCCATAGCAATCCCAGACACAAAGTTGTGGGATCCGAGATTACTGTGGTGCAGCAAATACTGTGCCCACTGGCCTATTTTGAAGTGGTGTTTGTGGGAAACTGGAGCTAGTCCCACACCATGAGTTGAATTATATTGTTGGCCTAACATGGCCAACGCTCATGAAGGCAGAGGCACCGGTAGCCAGTGCCTGTCATTGTGCAGTAGGTGGTGCACAACATCAGCAATGTTGATGTCAAGAACTCAGCGCATGGACTGGTCTTGCTGCATAACATGTGTGAAAAAGGAGATTCTATGGAACTTCTGGAGAAGGAGCACTGCATGGATGCACTCCCAAAGAGTCATCAAGGTACCATTCTCCTTGGTAACTTGTATGAGCAGGCATACCTGCTCAGGGTTTATGGGCATCCCTCAAGGGAATCATTGATATAGTCTGTAGTATAACTAGGTGGTATATACCATCCCAGCCAACTTGTGGGTGCAGGCAATTTTTGCCTCCTTGCCCACATATACTGCATTGGTCATTGGTGACCAATAGAAGTTAGGGTGCAGAATGCCCCTAAAGTCATTTTGGCATTCCCAATGCCCATTGACAAGAGTAGTTTTCCAGCCATCTGGAAGATGGCCAGGCACTGTATCATTTAGCCTTTCAAAGTCCTCTTTGGACTTCTTGGTGTCCTTAGCTAAGCATTGTTTGACCTTAGCATTGGATGATTGTTTTAGACGTCATGTTTGTATGTTGTCATCAGGTTCAATCTCCTGATATTCTCTTGATGGGTCCATCTCATCAGACCCAGAGTCATTGTCATCATCACCCTGCAACTGTGTGATGAAGACTTGTTTGTCACTCTCCTCATGGTGCACAATAGGTGGCGGCTGCTCAGGATACTTATGGGAGAACATATAGATATGAGGTTCTTCAACCTCAATATAGCTGGGGTGGGCTCACTCTGGTACATTTCTAGGAAACTGTACAATTACTTTGGGGGGAGGACACTTAATGCCCTTCCTCTTTGACTTTGAGGGGGTAAGGTCCCCCATTTCCACATCCTCTCCTGATAGACCAAGGTCCTCATAGGGCAATACTGGTGTTCTATCCCCAGGGGTAGTTTGAAGGTACTGTCAATGGACCTTCCATAGTGAGTCTCCAACTAGAGAAGCAACTCTCTTTCCCAGTCTAATCACAGAGCAATAGAGGTCCAATTGGGCCTCATCTCTCTGACTTCAAGCAATGTCAAGTTCATTCAGAACTTGAGTGAATGCAATTTGCACTACAGAGTTCTCAAGGACAACCATCCTGATGTTCTCTGGTACTTCAGCATTGTGGAGGCACTGTAGCAGATGAGTGAGTTGCTCATCTGCCTCCACATTAGGCAAAGGCTTGCAAGCCTTTACTTCTTCTTCCCTTTCCTCTTCTTCTTTTGACCTAGAGGCGTCACTAATATGCCCTGGATACTCAGAGCTGTGAGAGGACACTGACAACTCACTCACCATCAGGGGTACTGACATGGTGTCATCCACATCCAATGCATGGGGAGACACAGGGGCAAACTAATTGCAGCTTGTCCTGGGATTTGCCAAAGTGGCAGGTACTTGTGGTAACACATATTGGTCAAACTCCTGCAACTATACAGGCTATATGGGTGGTGGATATTTGCCAAAGAATGCATCCTGGTATGACGGTAGTCATACTTGTGATGAAGAGCCCTCCATGAATCATGGGGGGGATGATGTGCATCCCCTATGCAATCCCTGGTGGCCTGCAGCCCCTTCTTGAGCTGCTCCTCATCCTTGTTGAGCTGCAGGATGACTCAATGCTCTGTATGCTGGTGGGGCCACATCATGGCCCTGCCACCTCTTCTCCTTCTTCTTCTCCTCCCCTTTTGAGCCACTGGCATGGCTCAAATTTTTGTGGGGAGGTGGGCCTGGACCCTCTCCCTGATTGCTCAGGTAAGGTTTCTTGGACAGAGTAAATATAATGTCTGCAGCACAGATAGTGATACTCTGTAGTTGATGAAGAGAAAAAAAACTTTGTGCAGATGACCCTTTATCAGCCCAAAATTGGCTGACTAATACAGCATCTATGGCCAGCTTGCACCGGCATCAGCCACAAGTTGGCTAATATATTAGCATGCCACACCCTAGAATTCCATAGCTTACTAACACAACTTGCTTCATTGCGCTAGTTGTCCAGGGTGTTTTACCCCCTGGACCTCTAAATAGCAGTCAAGAGCCTTTAGGTCCTTGCATACCTCCAATGACTCCCAAGTCATATTCCCAAGGCTCCAACAAACCTCAAATTCCAGACCAGAATCAGTCCAATGATGACCTATAAGGTCATCAATTTACTGTAAGGGCGACCTTTGGAAGCTATGGCTCAGTCACACAGCTGGCAAAGGGAGATCCAAAGTGTATTAGTGTATGTATAAGT
>JAGGAT010001112.1:0-11568 GCA_017657195.1 Termitomyces sp. T70a | reverse complement strand
GCTAAATTGTAATGTGGCGTGTGGCGGCGGTGACTGAAAGTGCCAGCTGTTGGTCATCTGTCATCATTGAGTCAAATATGGACATATTCCGACTCGAAGAGGAAGACCGAGCCGGCGGGGATCTGCCAATGCCGGCGGGGGGTGCCGGCAGAGTGTGGAACCTGTATGCAGGAGTGATGGCATTGTTTTCATTAATCATCCCGGTGGGGGCGGCACGTGCAGGTAGGGGTCGTGATGCGTCACGTGACCAGGACGCGTCGAGTTTGAAGGTAGTGGGATGCTCCTCATGGAGAGGAGAGCCTGCGAGCTAGTGATGTCCACGACTTCCCAGGGAGCAGGCGGCAAGGCTAACTGTCACATGAGTAGTTTTACTGTTGCCTGTAGGTATTGTAGTTGCCTGCGAGGCTGCGTCAGTGCTGCAAAGGGGACTTGCTTGTAGGGCTGCTGGAGTCTTGCCACCTTGGGTCAGTACTAGTGCGTTAAAGGCTTAAAATGCATTGGGCTAAACTGGGGGCTCATCACCGGTGGGCACAGTACTTACTGCACCACGGTCATCCTGGATCCTAGAACTTTGTGTCTGGGATTGCTATGGATATTGCTGGACGAGTCAGCCGAGGTGCTGTCTTTGGCTATGTCCTAGCACGCACACTGGCACCCACTGGTGCCCATGCTTGTGCTGCATACATGAGAGCCTTTGCTCTTGTTGCTGCTTACTCCTGCCTCTATGCAGAGGCTGTGGAAGCGTACAATCAGAAAAGCACAATGCCCTTCAAGGCCATCAATGACTATAGCTTCCCATTGCACAGGCTCCACATTGAGCCTGGGCAAGTTGCTAACCTTGGCAATACAGAGGTGCTTCGCCACTTCCTTGCCAACAGGATTCCTCATATGTGGATGGACCATGTGTATACATATGGCATATGCCACCTGGACTATCACTAGTCCAGAAGTGGTCTCCATACCAACCTCTTTGCAAGTGTCAACAATGATAGGCACCGATGCCTGGAGTGCTATAGACCTCCAGGAATCTTGCCTGGATATGACGGGTGGTATGAGCCCACCCCTGACAATCAAGAACACTTCCGCATTCTCATTCAACTCTTGGAGGCCAAGGACCTCCAGCCACTTTCAGATCAAGAGTGGCTTCAGTATGGTGAAGACGCTAGGTTTATATACCTGGCCAACTGCCCAGCAGTGGCTGTTCACACTGCTCAGGCACCACCAGCTCTGGTGATGACCACAACTCTACCGAGAGGACCTGACAAGTCCCTCATGCAACTAGATCCACCGGAGGAGACTACACCTGAAGTCTCCTCCCCTACACCTGTACCAGACTCTGGTACTGTGCAGATGGAGACACTTCCCATGCCTCCAACCGCTATGGAAGAGTCTGACAATGTTAATACCACCATCGTCAATTCATACCCACTCCCTGAGACAGAGTCTAGCAAGACTGTGACCAACATTGCAGTCTCCAGGCTCCCAGCCAAGGCAACAGATCACCCTGTCACCTTGGATCCCTTTGCTTCGGTCAACACTGAAGCCGTGGGATGGGATGAAATGACAGCCATAGCGGAATCTGCACAAGACCTTATAGATGTAGAGGCCACTTAATGTGGTCTCTACAGTATTTCTGGATGGATGGGAAGGGACTGTTATAGGTCCCTTCAAGTTGCTATATTGCACTCTAATCAAGACACAATCAGGTGAAGTCTGAGCAGCGCAAGTTGTGCATATGCGCAACTTGCAAGGCTGCTAGAGACCTCTTCAAGGTTCTTGGTCTTGCTCCGCTGCCCTTGAGTGGTGCAATAAGACCAAAGCTGCCTGCTCGGTCTCCTCTGATCACCTGCATTCACTGCAACACAGCTCCATTGTATCCGCTATAAGGGAACTGTCAAATTTGCTAATAGCAAACTTCCGTAACCTGAGAGGAAAACTTCAGCGGCTAGAGAGAACTTGCAAAATGGGCAGGACGCTATCTCCCACCCTATACCCTGTGTCTTATTTTATTTTATTTTATTTTATTTTTTCTTGATGAGACCCACTATAGTCTCATTTGTTTTTTGTTGATTAATTATTTAATGAGACCTGTGATGGTCTCATGAGGAGGGTATGTAATGGATCGTGCTCATTACAGCACTGGTATAAAGTATTATTACTTTATTGTTATTATTACTTAGTTATTATATAATTACTATATAAGTCATGAGGTTACTTATGTAACCTCAAGTAGTCTTTTTTGCACAACCGTAGCCAGAATCAATTGATAGGTTCTGACTTACAGTCTTGTGCATGAAAGGCTCAGTAACTATGTTACACTGTGCCAATGAGTGAATATTTTCAAATAGCCATTACTCCATCAGTTTTGATTTAAATTACATAGGCTAAGATGAAATTTGTAGCTGCAATGCCATAGTATTTTACATGATTTAAGCAAAATTTTAGATACTTCCAATCCTTCATGCCAATGTCATCTTTCAAAAGGTATAAAACATTGGGACAGTTTTTTGAGCCACTGTAGGTGTAAGACAGTCCAAAGGTGTGGAAAAGGCCAAACGTGATTTAGTGGACATAGGCTTTCATGCCTCATGGGTCTTTTAACCACACATGACCAAACATACTCAAAATTCACTGTTGTAGTGAGAAGACACTACAAACAAAGTAAGTGTCAGTCTATTGATTGATTGATTAATGCTAATAAACTTTGAATTTAGCTTATTAAACACTACAAACAAAGTAAGTGTCAGTCTATTGGTTGATTGATCAATGCTAATAAACATTGAATTCAGCTTATTAGTAAAACTTTAACAATATTGAGCTATTGATAGACTAGATATATCATCATGTAAGTGACTTTTAAAACTTTTGAGCTATCAAAATACTTAAAAAATTGATAATTCAGGCAATATTCAACTACTCCTTCTACCAATCAGCCACTCAGTACTCCTGAAAGCCAAAGGCAACAGACTAGAAGTCAAAGTAGACTTCAACAATTACAAATGACTGATTTTAATGATCATTGAGCAAATAGAAATATGAGATATCTAAAACAGATCAATACTATGATGGTGCCACCACATTATTTTGGATCTGGGGGCATAGAATCTGGGGACATGAAACTTGGAGGTATAAGATTTGGAAATGATAATGAACCTGGGGGTGTAGGATTTGGGGGTGTAGGATTTGGGAATATGAAATTTGGGAGTATAAGATCTGGGGATAGTAATCAAATTGCTTCTGGCTCTTCAAGAAGGTCTATTGGGCAGCCTGCTGCTATTGATGATCCATTTTCTATGATCATACCAGAAACTGTTTTGCCTGAAGGATGGAATGCCCCTTTGCAAAATCCAGTTCCTAAAATGGTACCACCTCTACCTCCTGCACATAGAAGAGGCAATGGACTAAGAAATCAGCCTATTATTGCTTAGCCTTTACAGAATTCTCTGCCTAGAATGGTGCAACCTAGACCTGCTTTTATCCATGGAGATCCTTTACAAAATGCTATGCCTAGAATGATGGCACCTTTACCTACTCCTGCACTTGGAAGGAGTGATAGACTGTTACAAGTTACTCAACAAGAAAATCACCAAATCAGACAAGAGCTAGCAGTATTGCAAGAACAAAAAAGGCTGAGGCATATTGCTATAGCTAGAGAAGAGGAGAGACAACAGCAAGCATTAGCTGCTTTGCATCATAGAAGATAGGAGAGAGATATAGAACAGGAATTGAGACCAGAGGTCAGAGAAGACAACTTTTAAATGCTGCTTTAACTGATAAAGTTTCACAGCATATAGACCTTGATCCTAAACATAGGCCTTTGAATGAAGCTAGGGCTCAAAGAATCTTCCAAGAGTAGAAACACCAACATGCAGCTGATTTGGAGGAGGACTTTAATAATCTAGGTCCTCAAAATTTGGATCAACCTATTGACAATGAAAATGATCCAAAACAGCAGAATCTCCTAGCAGGACAACTAAAATCTCCTTTTGATCCTCTTATCCCACAAAATTGTACAACAACTTATAAATGCTCTTCTTAGACAAAGATGGCCTTATGTGAATAAACCCTCATCATACTATCTTGGTCTGATGGGAGTTGCATATTCACACTGTCATGCTCTATATTTTGATGCTGAAAAGCTTTCTGAGTTTGGCATGTGCTGTCTACAAGGCCAGATTGATTTGCTCAGATTGGCAGATGCTCTATTAGATTTACTCAATCTGCTCTATGGCTTGCATCCTCTTTCCAATGTATTTAAAGCATCAATTCATCAATATAATGCAGCTTTTGCATTTACATCTCTGAAAGTCATAAATCAATCATGCTATTACCAATGCACCTGGACCATACAGCTTTAGGATCAATGGAGCTTGATTATTTAACAGGTGCTTTGCTTCCAACTAAAAGCAATCATCCAGTATATGCACAACTCTACTTCTATGACTATAATCAGCAATTAGCTTTGTGTCAACAAAGCAATCCTGGATTGGATCCTCAAATATTGGCCTCTTTGCAAGATATGCTTTCTAGAGCCAATTCTTTTATTGGCTTATACAAGCAAGCAAAGCAGATTATAGCAGAAGTTCCAGAGAGCCAACCACAAAAGCTGTCTATCAAACTTAGAGCAGATTTGGAGATCATTAGCACTATAATAATTCCAATAAACAAGAAGGGGTTGCTACTATTATTCCAAGAGATGGTTCTGAAGAATGACAGATCACCATGATATAATCTTATGCCTGCATGGAGGTCAATTAAGCAAATCAGCCATTTGCATCCATGTTATACTCCATTGCACTATACTATCTTTTTCCAACTGGAGAGCCTGGATTTCACACCTATATTCAATCTCATTTTGGACCTGAAAACCAACAAAGGATTAAAAACATCAGTGAGACTGCATATTATGCATATAGACTTCAGCAAAGAGCTTTGGAAGCTAATGCTGCATTGCTTTGGAGTGGCAGACTATTACAACAATATGTTGTAGATGCATGGGCTTCAATTGAGCAATCCAAGCCCAATTGGGTTAAATCTAATTAAAAGAAGGTCAGGGCTAAAGTTTACCAAGGAGTAGTTGATGCTGCATCTGGAGATGAAGAATTACATAGACAAGGCCATTATGTGGTTCTCTCCTCTTTTCATACTGGAAGTAAAAGATACATGCAGCAATTATTCCAGGACTCTATGGCTATTTGCAGGCATTTTTACAAACCTGATCTCTTCATCACCATGACTGCTAATTCAAAGTAGTATGAAATTGAAGAGGCTCTTTTGAAGGAACCTATGGTCAATGGAAAGAGGCAAACAGCTTCTGATCAGCCAGATATTGTTGCCAGAGTATTTGAGCTCAAGAAAAATTCTGCCTTGAAGGACATTAAAAATAGTCTCTTTGGGAGCTGTGTGGCTTCTGTTCATACCATTGAATTCCAAAAGAGAGGACTTTCACACATACATATCTTGATCTTTTTTCACCACCATGACAAGATCAAATATGCAGCTTATGTAAATACTATTGTCTCTGCCCAAATTTCTGATTGCTCAGCCACAATTATACTAGGTATTGGCTTTGCTTGAATCTTTAATTCAGTGACTTACCTTCTTGTATTTAGGTTGTTACCACCAACATGGTCTATGGTCCATGTGGAGCAGCTCATCCTACTGCCAAGTGCATGGTAGATGGCAAATGTTTCAAGAAATATCCCAAGAAATTCCAAGAAGCTACATAATGTGGTAATTATAGCTATCCTCAATATGCCAAACCTAATATTGGCTGCTCTTTTGAAAAGCATGGTTATTATTATGACAATCATGATGTTGTCCCATATAATCCACATCTCTCAGCCAAAAACCCATGCCACATCAATGTGGAAGTCTGTGCTTCAGTAGATGCAATTATGTATATTCACAAGTACATTTACAAAGGCCATGATAGGACAACTTTGGAGGTTGCCAGAGATGAGAGGGATAAAACCAAAGAACACTTGGATGCCAGATACTTTTCTGCACCTAAAGCCTGCTGGCACATCTTTGAATTCAACATGCATGCTGAATATCCTCCAGTGTACTGGTTGCCTGTGCACTTGGAAAACCAGCATGAAGTCTATTTCTAGGATAATGAACCAATGGAGTTGGTGGCTGCTAGGAATAATGCAGACAAGACCACACTCACTACTTGGTTTGAAGCTAACACTAGGTTTTCCAATAATAACACCACCTATCAGAACTTTCCAACCAAGTTTGTTTATAAAGCATCTAAAAGGCTTGGAAGAAGAGGCAGAGAGGTACAGCCATTGGAGAATGTACTTTGCTTTACCAAGGCAAGGAGAAAGGTTCTATCTTAGGATGCTTTTAACTATTGTAACCAATGCAACATCATAGGCTGATCTCAGAACAGTCAATGGCCACACTTATCCAACTTATTAGGAGACATGCAAGGCTCTAGGTCTTTTGGAGGATGATGCAGAATGGAGGCAATGTCTCACTAAAGCTGCTCCAATCCAACTACAATTAGCTCTCAGACAGTTGTTTTGCACTATCCTATTCTACTGTGGTCCTGCCACCCCCAAGGCTCTTAAATATGTATTCAAGCACTCTATCTGTGATGATCTTTCACACAGATTAGAACATATGAGGCAATACAGGAACAAAGTCTTTGCCAATAAAGATATTTATGACTATAGCCTTTATCTCATTAATAACACCTTGATAAATTTTAGCAAGACTCTGAAAAACTTTTCCAATATGTTAGAAGCTCAACAAGTTTGGAATATGATTCCAGGTAATTGGCTTTTGCATAAAAGATTGACTTGAATACTGATCAAATAATTCTTCTAGGCAATAGGCTTTTAGAGGATGAAACTAATTATGATGTTGAGGAATTGAAGCAGAGGGTAGAGGAAAACAAGGCCAAGTTCAATGTGGCACAACTGGAGACTTTCAATGCTGTCATGGACTCTGTAAACAACAATTTGGGCAAGATGATATTCATTCACAGTGCAGGAGGATGTGGCAAAACCTTTGCCTGCAATACTCTGGCTTCTGCTACTTGTTCTAATAAAAATATAGCATTGTGTGTGGCATTAGCTAGGATTGCTGCCTTATTGTTGAAAGATGGTAGAACTGCTTATTCAAGGTACAAAATTCCCATTCTTGCTTTTGACATATCCATTGCCAATATCAAGAGAGGAACACAGTTACCACAGCTTATACTCTGGACCAAAGTTGTCATCTGGGATGAAGTTCCAATGCAATACAAAAACTCCATTGACTATGTGAATCTGTAAGGGCAGCACTAGCATCCAAACTTGTACTATGCAAATGCTACTTACTAACTACTCAACCAGCAGACTGTAAGGGCCAAGCAAGTGGTGAGGCAGGCAAGGAAAAAGTGGTGGGCAAGGAGGGTGAGTAAGCAGAAATAACTTGTGAGATGAGCTTATGAAAGCAAGCCTTGGATAGAACCATTGAATGCTGCTATTGTTTGGTCTGAGGATATGCTATCCTCAAGACTGCCTATATACTACAGGCCTACTTAAGGGTACGCTACTACTCACTTGGGCCATTTGACTAACAACTACTGACTAAATGGCAGGTGGTATGTAATGGAGTCTGACAAGTGCAATACAAGATGACTAACAATAATATGAGGCTAAACAAGTCCAGACCTATGACTCACTGGGACTGACTACAACTGATAGGAGAGTGCCAAGAAAGTCTGGCAGCATAGTGCTGATGCTAAGCCAGAGATAGAACTGCAAGTCCAGAAAACTGGAATCTGCCCTGATAGGATCATGGCTTCATAGTATCTTTGATAACAACATTCCCTTTGGTGCAGTTACTGTGGTTTTAGGAGGAGACTTTAGACAAACTCTTCCAGTGGTTTTACATGGATTCAGGCAGCAAATAATTTCTGCTTCACTCAAAAGAGATAGACTTTGGAATCACATTCAAGTCCACTACTTGGTTTAGAACATGAGATTGCAGACTCCAGAGAATACTGCTCATATAGCTTGGTTGTTGGATGTTGGTGCAGAAAAAATCTGGGACCTGGAGAAACAGTCAAACTCCCTGAAAGGATGATCTGTGGTGACAATTCTGTTACTGGATTGATTTCTTCCACATATTCTGATATCGGTCATCCTCAAAATAATCAGTATTACTGACTATTTTCTCTGGCAAGAACACTGAAATAAAGGAGATCAATTCAGAAGTTCTAAAGAGATATCCAGAAGAAGAAAAAATCTTACAGAGTGCAGACTCTATTGTGTCTAATGACAGAGATCCTACTGGCCTTGCATTATATTGTGTGGAATATTTCAATCCTTTGAAAGCCAGTAGTTTGCCTTTGGCTAAACTGGCTTTGAAGATTGGAGTTCCTGTTATGCTCCTCAGAAATCTGGATACAACTAAAGGACTTTGCAATGGAACAAGAATGATTGTCATTCATATTAGCACCAGAGTCCTCAGATGTTGTATCATCAGTGGAGATGCCAAGTTTGCAGAATCAACTGTTTTGGTTCCCAGAATCAACCTAGATGCCTCTGATGAAGATTTGCCTATCCCATTACATAGGAGACGGCACCCAGTTCAATTAGCCTTTGCTATAACTATCAACAAGTCTCAAGGACAATCAGTCAAACATGTTAGATTGGATCTTTGATCACTTGTCTTTGCACATAGTCAACTTTATGTTGCACTTTCTAGGTGCACATCAGGAAATTGTATCAAGGTGATTTTGATTGAAGAAAATACATCAAGGACAACTGCAAATATTGTCTATTAAGAAATCCTCAATGGTTTACAAATGTAAGTGTAATTTTTGATAAACTACTTCTTATTACTAACCAAACAAAGTGAGGTTGGAGTAGAGGCTAAGTTGGGGAGGTTTGGAGGCAAAGCCTCCAACAAGCTAGGAAATCTATGCTGAAGGCATGAATCATAGCTTGTCTATAATGTATGGGACAACTCCTGGGAAATTAGGATGATGACTGAAATTTGTCAGTGCTGACTAAGAACCTTTCTTATAAGGTAATTTTTCACTTTTTTACTAATTTCAACAGTGAAAACAGAATTTTTTTTTATAAAATAGCTTTGGTAGGTTTATCACATTGTTTAATCAAGTGTGCTAGGTATCAGGGAGTCCGAAGGTGTGAAAAAAGCCAAATGTTTTGAGTTTTGACCTAATATAGCAAAATTTTCCACACTTTGAATTTGCTTATTGGCCAAACTTTAATAGCCATAGGTTGCAGCTCAAAGGCAAGCTTGGAGCTAAATTAATGCTTTGATTTAATCAAACAAGCCTGCAATCAAGCAAGTTGAGTTTGAGGCTGAGATCAAGCACTAAGTTTCAAAAAACTGAGGCCTAATGAGGTTGAGGCTGGGATTAAGCATTGGGTTATTTATACATACTTGGAGCCCTAACCAAACAAAGTGAGATTTGGTGGAGCCTGAGTTGGAGAAAATTTGGGGGCAAAGCCTCCAATGAGCTACAAAATCCATGCTAAAGGCATGGATCATAGCTCATCTATATATAATAGCACAAGTGTTTTATGAGAAATTGAATAATGACTAAAATTGGTCAGTGCTGACTAAGAAATATTCTTTTATGATTATTAACTGTTAAATTGTGAGTTTTCCTAGCAATTACAGTAGGAATAAAAAAAGATTTATAGTATACATTTTTGGTAAGTATATTGAATATTTTGGCTATGTCTCTAAGGTGTCAAAGAGTCTAAATATATAGGAAAGACCAAACACAATTTAGTGGACATATAATGGGATGATTGTTTTATGGGAACTGATGTGATGACTAACACTAATCAAGGCTAACCAAGAATCTTCCTTTTAGGATAACAATATTGAAAGTGCTTGAAAATTTCAAGAAAAAAAAAAAAACACTGAAAATTAGGAAAAATTCAAGAGTTATTGATAGACTAATTGAATTGTTTTTATAAATGCTTAAAAAAGCTGAAAATTCCAAGAAAATTTCAATTCAGCTTATAGTATCTTGGATAATTGATAGAATGCAGTGAAGTTGAGGCTGGGATTAAGCAGTGACTTGTGAAAACTGAGGCCTTAACTGAATGTGGTGAGGTTGAGGCTAGGATTAAGCACTGACTTACTTATACATACTTGGAGCCCTAACCAAACCTCACTTTGAGCTATGAAATGTGTGCCAAAGGCACAGATTATAGCTTGTGAACATATAAAGATGGAATTATAATTATTCAGCATTTAGTGGAATGAATGATTACTAAGCATTCAGTAGAATGAATAATTACTAAGTGTTCAGTAGAATGAATAATTACTAAGTGTTCAGTGTACAGGCAAATGGATCCAGATAGACCTTGGATCTACCAAGCTTGCAATGGCCTATACAAGCAGGTATACAAAGCAAAAGTGGTAGGTATAGCTATAAGGGCAACCTCTAGAAGCTATGGCTCAATCTGTAAGGGCAACCTCTGGAGGCTATGGCTAAGTCACACAGCTGGCAGAGGGAGATCCAAAGTATATATTCAGTACTATCTAAGGTTGTACAGATATAGCTACACACCTAGCAGAGGAAGATCCAAAGAACTCTGGGAATTTCCTATGCTGAAGTAGTGCTTCCAAGACAGAATAATAGAAAGCCTCAACCCTAACCTAAAACAATAAAAACCTGGAGATCATCCAAATTTAAAAGTGGCTGTGCTGGGAGACTGTTTCTGCTAAGGCTGTGATAAGCAGCAACAGCCAAGCAGCTATTAAAGCACTACTCAACCAATGCCCACATCCTAGGCACCACTTCTTGGATGCAGTCCACACTGCAGCTGAACTCCTACACACCAAGCAGGATAGGCTTATCAGAGCAAAGGAATATAGCCTTGCCCTCAGAAAAGGCTCAAAATGGAAAGATTGTACATGTAACATGGTTAATCTACAGCTCCATTGGACCCCAGGACATATCAACTTCAAACCTAATGGATGTGTAAACATGCTCACCAAGAAAGTGGCCAAGAGGTTCTCAAGTGTAGCAAAACTCCTCCCCCCCCCTTCTTGCACTGCTCCCTCTTACTCACCAGCATTAGAGCTGCCTGCTAGCATGCTCTAAAATCTCTTCAATCTTCCTGGAAATGCTGCTGAAGAATGTTACCCTGCTACCCACACTTCTATGTCATTGACTAATCTCTCCTGTCCAAAAAATACATGCAACTAATTGAAGGCCTCAACTGTTGCTAGTTGGCCCTCATCATAGCTATGCATGGGCTACATTGCCCTCAATTACTATCTGTTTTGTATCCATTAATTAAAGACTCCAGTTTGCTGTCAAGTTCCACTGACCTGGAGGCCTTTTCTAGTAAGCAACAATCTTACAAGGTGCAAGCAAGTGCCAAACTATGTAGGCATGGTGTCAAGAGCTCTGGGAGGTGTTTTGGAGCATGAGATAGCAGGGAGAGTAAGTTCCAGAGTTACAGGACTTGCTCTGGTGATGAGCCCCCAGTTTGGCCTAACGCATTTTAAGCCTTTAACACACCAGTACTGACCCAAGGCGGCAAGACCCCAGCAGCCCCCTATGAGCAAGTCCCC
>JAGGAT010001111.1:0-11585 GCA_017657195.1 Termitomyces sp. T70a | reverse complement strand
TATCTTTGGAAAATTTATACTTTTTCTTTGGTAAAGAGGAATTGAAAGCTTGCTATTGTATTTCCCTAAGAAAAAGTGAGAAGGAAACCTGTTATGCTATTTTCAACATGTGAATTTCTAATGGAAAAAGTCTTTGAACAAAGGAATTTTCCCTTTCTCTACAGTAAAAAGCTGACTAAGGAACAGGTGATAGGTTTTTTTAACCCTTTTTCTATTAGAAAAACAGCAATGAGCTTCCAATTTTTTTTTACTAGAGAAAAAGTATAAATTTTTCATAGAAAAATGCAAAAAGAAATATGTGATGACTTTCAATATCTGTTGAGAAGCTCAATATGATTCTTTTTTCTAAAATAAACCTGCAATGAAATATCTCAAAGATTTCCATGCTATTTCTTCCAACAACATAATAGTGAAGAAATATGATTTTTATTCTAGAAACAGTTCAGAAAAAGGTATAAATTTTTCTAACTTTTGCAACAAGAAATTGCTTACATATTTCTTATGGAAAAACAGCATGGAAGTAGCATGACAGCTTTCCTTGTCCCTTTTTCTAGAGAAAACAGGTTCCATTGCCAGCAGTGTATGTTCAGTACACACATATCTGCCATCTCCGCTGCAGATGAAAAGTCCACAGCCACAAAAAGTAAATTGACTATGAGTTTTTTTAGCCTTCATTCTTTTACAATCCCTCCCAAATGACAATATATAGGAGTTATTTTGAGCCACTGTCCTGAACTCTACTTACTCAGAGTGCTACTTGCTTTCTCTGACTTTCCAGATCACCTCATATTTATTGCAACCACATAGCAGGACAAAGCCAATGCTAATTCCAAGCAAAGGCCAAAGCTCAAGTCCAAAATATAATGTGAGCTCCACCCTTAGAGTATTGCACAATAAAAAACAGAGAGAAAAGCAAAAAAAAATTAAAAAACCTATATTACCTAAACAACCTACCAATACTACATACCCACACTTCGATTGATGTAAATGCTCTCCATCATTGCCATGGTCATATTTCATTGGTGAAACTTGTACAGATAGTAAACAATGGGGCCATTGAAGAAGCTGAAATTCTGATAGCTATTGTCAGGGGACCAGTCTCTGGACTGTGTCTGACTCTACTCCAAGCTTAGTCTAACAATGCGCCCACTTCTAGCCCATCCAACTGACTGCTTGGCCCACCCTTTCCCCTTCCATCTTCTAGTAGTCAGCCTTGATGAGTCATATGCATGGACCTTACTCAGCATTGATTATTGTTAGTCATACTCCATTACATACCAGGGCCTGCTTAGTCAAATAGTATTAGTAACTGTACAGCCACTAATGTAGTATATATAGGCAGCCTGTGGATAGAATATCCTCAGGCTGAACAATAGCAGTATTCTCCTGGCCTATCCACTGAATTGACCATAAGCTCTCTAGCAATGTCTGACCCTCTGCTTGCATTGCTTGCCCCTTGCCCAACTCTCGCCTGCCTCTGTGCCTGCCTGACTCTTGCTTATCTCTCACATTGCTCACTCTGTGGAAGGAGTTCTGCAGACGTTCAGCCTTGCCCTTACAGCCATGTGTATTGCTAATGCTAAGTTACTCTTTAAATACAAAAAGGCAGAAAGCCACTTACTCATTTTGAATAATCTGTTCAGATGTGGGAGGCCTAGTAAAACCTGCTGACTATGATGTAAATTACTATTGGATAGCCTTCATTGACAGCTATTAACAACTTCCATAGATATTTTCATGAAGAAGAAAAGTAAGGTACTCACATGTTTTCCCAAATTTAAAAAACCTTCTTCAAGGTTGTCATTAATAAGGACAGGTCTTTTAAGAACTTTGTAATATTTTTCCACTCTGATAGTGGAGGTGAGTACATTGGACAGCAGTTCCAAGCAGAACTTGTCAGGATAGGGACAGTACACCTTATCACAGTACCTGATATGCCCAAACAAAATAGTTTGGCTGAATGGATGAACCAAATTCTAGTCAATATGGCTACCACAATGCTAATCAAGTCAAGATTTATAAAGGCAACCTCTGGAGGTTGCAGTTAATCACACAACTGGCAGAGGAAAATCCAAAGTTTATTAGGAATTATAAGTACAACAAGAACCTAACTAATCACCTAGCAGAGGAAAATCCAAAGAGAACAAGTCTAAGGAATTCCTCTGCCATGACATAGTGCATCAGTGTAGAGGCAGGAGCATGAGATCAACTGTACAGTACAGAAGAGTTCTGGGTAGGTTCTGGAATTCCATGAGCAGTGGCTGGATGAAGAGCAGCTGTATTGGGAAGATCACGTGAGGGGACTATATGATCAGCAGTGGTATGAATATTCAGTGAGTGGCATGATGCATGACAATGGCTAAACAGCCTGTGTGGGGGTTGAGTGATCCACTAATGGGCCAGGGGTTCTCATGATGCCCTAGGGTAATGCATGATGGCTCAGGGAGATGCATAATAGTCTGGAATGATGCGTGATGGCTTGGGGGGGTGCATGATGGCCCAGGATAATGTGTGATGGCTTGGAGAGGTGCGTGATGGCCATGTATAATGGGTGCTCTGGGGGCTTTGGAGCTCCGGGGCTGTTGGGGGTTTTGGGGATGATAGGGGGAGGGTCATGACACTCACTTCTTCTTTCATGACCAACATCTTATTCACATACCAAAATACAGCCAATTCTGTTGTGCTACTGCAAAATTATGTAGCATGGTGAGATAGGCTTCACCATTTTTGTACTATACTATACATTTTGTAGGAAGATCTAATTCCTATGTATTCATCAATATAATGCAAACTGATGACTATGATGTGCTAGACACCTTCTGTAAGTGCAACCTCCAGAGGCTGTGGCTAATCACACAGCTGGCAGAGGGGAATCCAAAGTATATTAGAAGGTAAGTATAACAAGGATAGTAAGTAGTTAATCACCTGGCAGAGGGAAATCCAAAGAGAACAAGTCTAAGATTGTCAAGAGCCAAGGGTCCAAAAATAGTGTTGAAAGTCACATGACCAGATTATATAAAGGACTGCTGGAGCAGTGGCAGAAGGCACATGACCTGATTACATAAAGGACTGCTGAGGCCTGTGCTTTTTCAGCAGCTGCTGGGATGCACGCTAACAAAGCACACAGCCACCAGCCAACCTGGACTAAAAGTAAGTAAATTAGTAGGATAAATGTAAGTATGGAAATGCTGGAAAGAAGAGCTAAGAAAAGGAAAAAGGAGAGAGAACAGGAGGCACAGGAGTATTCCCTAACACTTTCAAATAACTGATGACATTGATTTGTCATGAACATTATTGGGAAATGTGTTGTGAAATATTTAGCCATGGAATGCTAACAATGGGCTGTACTATATGAATCAGCAGATCTATATAGTTCCTGCTCTGTCCATGGATTTTTGGGCAGCCAATGACAGATTTTAAAGCAGATTTGCAAAGGATCACAGGTTTTTAATAATGCAGCACACTATTCTCTACTAATATTAGCACCTGTCTTCTCTCCTCCCAGATCCAGACTCACTCTCTCCTTTATGGGACTGACAAGCAACAGTGCTGCCCAAATCTGGCTGCCTGCTCCATGGACAGCACCTGTAGCTGCCTAACCACATGCTAACTATATGTCTACTAGGGCCTTAACAGTGGATTAGGTCTAAAATGGCATTAGATATGCTGGCCTGCTCATTTTCCATATACACAGGGGAGTGCAGAATTCTGAAACCTCATCATGACATTATATGCCAAGCATGTTAATATGAATTAAAAAAAATGATGGAAACCATTGAATAGATGATAAATATATAATGGAAATTTTAGATATAGTCTCTATATACAGATTTGTGTAGTATTTGTTATTTATGCATTGGTTTTTGAATGATTAATAATGGATTTGCAATGGACTTTTTAATTACATCTCAGAAAATCAAGGTCATCAACCTTTAAAACATTGTGGGCATGTTTAAATTGCTAATTTGCATTATGTTACTTGTGAACATGCCCATAAACAGTGTCTTATAGATGTTTATAATCTAGATTTGGTCATGTTTATCTCCATCTATAAGGTCTATTTCAGACTGGTACTATCTTGAAAAATAACTTCTGGTCACGCAAAGGAGTTATTTCTTAATTGTATTTTTGTTGCACTATTACATATCCAAAGTGTGCCATTCTATCCTTCTTTGAAATGCACAGTAACATTCACTGCTGGCAGCCAAACATGTTTCCTCACTGCTGGTAGCCAAACATGTTTTCTTTGGAAAAAGTGATTGAGAAACATGTCACCCAGTTTCCAAATGAATTGTTTCTAGAAACTATGTATGCAGTTTCTCTTGGAAAATTTTTGGAAATTAGATTCATATTTTCCAACTATTTTCAAAGTAAGAATGATAACTTTTTTGCACCTTTTTCCGCAAAAAACATAATGGAAAATATAATAATATTACCATTGAGGTTTTTGTGAGATAAAGAACAACTTTTTCCCTTATAAACAGAGATGTAAACTTTTGAACTATCTCTTTGTATGTTTTTCTTATAAATTCCTGCTCTTTCAAGGATTTTCTTGTAAATTCCTGCTCTCTTGAAGTAAGATAATAAATATCTTCTAGATACAATTTATTTAGAAACTGGGTGACAGGTTTCTCAATCACTTTTTCCAAAGGAAACATGTTTGGCTGCCAGCAGTGCCTTTGGAAAAAGTGATTGAGAAACCTGTCACCCAGTTTCCAAATGAATTGTATCTAGAAGATATGTAAGCAGTTTCTCTTGGAAAATTTTAGAAAATTAAATTTATATTTCCCAACCATTTCCGAAGTAAGAATAATTATTTTTTTGAGCCTTTTTCCACAAAAAATATAATGGAAAACATAATAATATTACCATTGAGGTTTTTGTGAGATAAAGAACAACTTTTTTCCTTAGAAACAGAACTTGTACATGGTTGACAGATTGAATCCTGCAGCTACTACTGAAAGAAGTCCATTGACAGGGGCAGTAGTGGGAACCTCTAGGCATAATTCTTCTTTTAAAATATCTTCTATTGGCACTTCTCCTGTCTCCACATCATTGTCATCCTTGAGTTTCCACTACTCTTTCTCTGGCATGATTTGTTGGAAGCTGGCATCCTGAAGTGCTACTCCCTCACTCCTCAGCCCTGCTCTCTACTCTCTAGACACTTCTCAACCTTGCTTTCAACCCTCCAGACTCTGCCTACTTGGTTTGAGGGACAGCACATGCCACACTTCTGGAATTTACTTGGTCTGAGGCCAAACTCTCTCAAGCATCAACTTGAGCTGAGTTTCAAAAGAAGGAGTATTTCTGACCAACTTGCCATCATTTACTCCCTCTTTTCAAACTCAGCTGCACATGTGACCTTAGCATGTGACCTAGACCTGGAACCCAGACATGTGACCTCAAGCAGGTGATCTGAACATGTGATCCTTACATGTGACTTATATATCATGTGACTTACTTTTATTTTCTGAGCACCTGGCAAGGTGAATCCTCAGACTTGTTCTCTTTGAATCTCCCTTTGCCAGGTGTGTAGTTGTTATTGCTTACTTCTATTACTTATACATACACTAATACACTCTGGATCTCCCTTTGCCAGCTGTGTGACTGAGCCATAGCTTCCAGAAATTGCCCTTACACTTCAAATTTGACCTTCTTTTGATGATAGTTTTCATGAAACATGTGGATGGGACAGGATAAGATTACAAGCACAATCCTGGGGTGGTAGATCACACAATATTTGACAGCTGATCATATTTCCATATTTAGATTCATGTGCAAGCTCAAAATTCTATTTGATCATTGTTCCCAGAATTTCTTCTTTTGTGCAACCATAAAGGAAGAGTAGAACTCCGTCTACACAGCATTTACCCCGAGTGGTTTGGATACATCTACATGTACACCGGTACTGTGCTGTTCTGTAACACTTGTTATAGCAATATTCATCTCAGTTGTGCGCTAGTGTTTAAGCAAAATAAACACTTCCTCCATATTGTTATAGTTCACTCACCGTTTGCTGCACGTTTTCATCAAACTGGAGACCAGTTGTTGCGCTGAGATTGCGCAAGCTCGCTCGAGCGTTGAGCCTAGCGTTGCAGCGTTTCAATGAATGTTAACCGATGATATCAGAAAAATACATATGATGCCATGAGAGAGTTGGAATATACTTGCTAAGTCATCAGATCTTGGGAGCAGGGCATTGCAAAAGACTTTCATACGTCAAGGCACAATCAATAAGATTGTTGTCGCAGCAAAGCTATGTTGCACTATAAACTAACAAGAGTAATCAGAACTATTAGTTAGGCAAGCTTTCGACACGATCCCTCACCAAGACCAGCTGAATCATTGCTGCAAGGCTACAGTGGGTATTAGAAAAGATCTTGTACGTCTCGAGATAATGTCCTTCATGGCTAACCTTGTTATCAATCCTGTCTCTTCACGTTTATGGCAAACACTGCAGGCGCCGGAAAATGTTTCCATTGCAAAAAGGGAAAAAGAAACATGTTATGCCATTTCCAGGGCACATATTTCAAAGGGAAAAAGGCATTAGACAATGGAAAATGCCTTTTTCCAAAAGAAAAAGCTGACAAAGAAATGGCATAACATGTTTCTTTTACACTTTTTCCAATGGAAACATTTTCCAGCACCCGCAGTAAAAGTTACATGTCAGGTCTTCCTATATTTCCACGCTTCTGTTCACTTACGAAATGTCCATGTGAGAAGTTTATCAATCATTACTCTTGTCCTAAATATGTTATCTCAGCACTTGAAGCACAGGAGGATATCCTGATATAAGGTTATAGACACACCTCGCCAGGCCCGTGTGGCGATGAGGCCACAAATAATAAAACAATGCCATTGTTATTAGCACATCGTTGACTTGACACATTGCCAATGATGCTATTACCACCCACCGCAACCTTGCCTCAATAACCACAATATCTGGCGTCTCATGGAAAATAGCTCCTACAGCCCAGTCACCGATGGAACATAGTAGGCTGAGAAACCACAAGACACATGGGAACAACTATTTTGAAGATAAGACACGGATACGATGAACAAAGGATGCTTGTCGGGATAGAAACATATAAGTTCTAAGACATCCAAGTGTGAAAAGTTGTAACTTCGATGCTAGCACAAATAATCGCAGTCATGAATAAAGCTATATCCTCCGATACTGTAAGGAAAATGAGTCTACCAGGATCACCATATCTGTTGACTGAATACTGTTGCACCCAAGTCAAAGAGATTAGATACAGAGCAGTGTTTGTACTCATGTAGTAAATCATATGGCTAATTGCAATAGCATGGACACATTCACTGCAGGCACCGGAAAATGTTTCCATTGCAAAAAGGGAAAAAGAAACATGTTATGCCATTTCCAAGGCACATATTTCAAAGGAAAAAAGGCATTAGACAATGGAAAATGCCTTTTTCCAAAAGAAAAAGTTGACAAAGAAATGGCATAACATGTTTCTTTTACACTTTTTCCAATAGAAACATTTTCCAGCGCCTGCAGTGATTCCACAACCCTGTTCAAGGAATGCTAAGCGCCAAAGCTTGAAACTTGACGCAAACATTCTTGTGCTGACCATATTACACCAACCTGTCAATTGCGTGCGTCAGGTTTCCATACTAGGAGGACACAGGTAATCCCACAAAGGCTTTCAGTAATAATCTGTCATCTGAAAAGTTTCTATGGTATGATTGAACCACTGATGGAAATACAAAGCAAGGTCAAAGACTCGCCTGTAGTATGTGAAAGTTTGAACAGTTAATATTCCAAACAGGAAAATAGAGATCAGGACTCCAATTTCTACCAGGCCAAGTGTCTGGGTGATGGTAGACATCCTTTGATTGAGCTGTTCACTTGTTCCGTGAAACAAAACTTTATATAAAGATGTTGGTTTCAAGTGTTTGCAACCAAATCCCCTGATTCTTTGCCATCATCAATCCACGATTTATCCTCAACAGGAGTGATGTGTTAATGTAGAATTAGAGTCACTGGGAATCTCGCTTTGTATGTAGGTCGATACCGCTGAACCATGTGGTCCCTATTCAATTCATCTTTTCTCAGGATCCTACATTGTGCCAAAGTTCTTTTATCTGCCACGGCAGCGTATAGTAACCAAAAATTTGTACACAAGAGAAATATATCTCACCAAAAGTTTCATAATGCTGTGTTGGAATTTCCTTCATGCATGATCAGATGAACAGATCATCTTCTGAACCCTCAATCTTGCAAAAACATCATACAATCACCAAAATATGTTTGAGACTTTAAATTCATGTTGAATTCATAGTGACCATGCATCCATTACAGCATAAAGAATGATCTTAGACTGAGCTACCATCTTTCTAAAGATATGAAAACGATGTTTTTAACTTTTCTTGACTTGCACTTACATCTTAAATATCTATTCAAGCTATAATCACTTAGAAATTATATATGGGTTAACAATAGCTTTCTGAAAACAATGTATTTTCTTAATATAATATTTATTATCTGACTTCATCTTGAAATCATCTTGAGGCTGTCATTCTGGCAGGTAATAAAAATATCACTCAGTCTGATGTCATATTTGAGATACTATATTATATCCAAACATGAAGATTTTATTATTCAACTGTCAGGTTCCACTGACCCGGGGGCCTTTCCTAGTAAGCAATAACCTTACGGGGTGCAAACAAGTGCCAAACTATGTAGACGCAGCATTGAAGGCTCCAGGGCAAGTTCTGGAGCGTGAAACAAGGGAAGAGTGTAGTCCTGGGGACGGGGCTTATTCTGGGATTACCTAGGGAGGGAAGCAGTCAAGTCAATGGGGGGGTTCCCAGAGACGAGACGGGGCAAACTTAGGGGGTTGGTGCACATGCCAGTTGATGTAGTGCGTGCCGGAGAAGTAACTAAGGCAAGCACTGAAGGGACAAAAACAAGCGCAGGAGGTCAAACAGAGAGTTAGGTCAAACACAGATAGGTATTGGTAATATCGAGACTGAGGTACATGGGGGCTACCTAGGGTCCATATATACTATGGCAGGGGAGAGCACTGTCTAGGAAGGGTTCTGAAAGGGTCCTGGGATTCTATGCATGGCGGCGGGGCAGCTGGCAGTCGTATTGGGGAGATCACATGTGGGCCCACGAGATCAACTGAGGGTCCAGTGGTGATGCAATCAGTGATGGCCAAGTGATCTGCATGATGGCCAGGCAATTTGCGTAATAGCTTTGGGGTGATGCTTGATGGTCTGGAGTGTATATGGGTGAGGCCATGGCAAGTTGTTGGGTGGAGGGGCTTTTGAGAGGTTGGGGCTTTGGGGGTTGTCGGAGGGGTTTTGGGGGTTGGTGGGGGGTCGAGGGGTTTTGGGGGTTGGTGGTGGGTTGTGACACCAACAGATTCCAGGTTATACTTTCTAACCATATTTTTTGCTGATGCCTTCACAGTTCTTCATTTTTTTTCTCTCATTGGATATAATATCCTACAAAAAGCTATCCAAATATTTCCAAGAAATATAAAAAAAGTAACTTCTACTCAGGCTATTGATATTACATTTTCAAATAATGATAATAAGATAGAGGGCCTGAACAAGAGCAAAGACAGTAATGAAAATAGTTAGTGCTAATCATGAAACTAGTAGAGGGAAATCCAAAGTATATGTATATTAGAGACTGTAGGTACAACAGGAATATAACTATTACCTGGCAAAGAGAAATCCAAAGAGAACAAGTCTAAGGATGTGGCACATTAACACAGGAGCAGGAGATGGGAATCACTGTATAGTACAAAGAAACACCCCCCAGAGATTTCCAGAACAGTCTAGGCATCTAGAAAGGAAAGTCACCTGACAATAGTTGTAGTCACTGCGGGCGCTGGAAAATGTTTCCATTGGAAACAGTGTAAAAGAAACATGTTATGCCATTTCTTTGTTAGCTTTTTCTTTTGGAAAAAGGCATTTTCCATTGTCTAATGCCTTTTTCCCTTTGAAATATGTGCCCTGGAAATGGCATAACATGTTTCTTTTTCCCTTTTTGCAATGGAAACATTTTCCAGCGCCCGCAGTGAGTAGTGTCCACATTCACTGCTGGTACCAGAACCTGTTTCCATCAGAAAAAGTGACAAAAAACTGTGCCATGCTATTTCCAATATACATATTTCCAAGAGAAAACAGTTTGAGACAATGAAAAATGCCTTTTTCTAAGACAAAAAGTTGCTAAAGAAAATGGTATAACATATTTCTTGATCAATTTTTCTGGTAAAAACAGGTTCTAGCACCAGCAGTGATTGTATTATATGATATCACTGCTGGCAATGGAACCTGTTTCCTGTAGAAAAAGGAACAAGAAAAGCTGTCATGCTACTTCTATGCTGTTTTTCCATAAGAAATATATAAGCAATTTCTTGTTGCAAAAGTCAGGAAAATCAAAACCTTTCTCTGAACTGTTTCTAGAATAAAAATTATATTTCTTTACTACTATGTTGCTGGAAGAAATAGCATGAAAATCTTTAAAATATTTCATTGCATATTTATTTTAGAAAGAAGAATCATATTGAGCTTTTCAACAGACATTAAAAGCCATCATGTATTTCTTTCTGCATTTATCTTTGAAAAATTTATACTTTTTCTTTAGTAAAGAGGAATTGAAAGCTCACTATGTATTTCCCCAAGAAAAAGTGAAAAGGAAACCTGTCATGTTATTTTTGTCACGACCCGCACTAAGGCCCAAGCCCAGACAACCACCAGACCCTCCTAAATGCTCCGGGACAACAGGACCCTTGCCCACAACCCCAGGGGCACACCTCCATCCAACCTGGCACCCTGGCGCACCCCCCATCAACCCCGGCACCCCGGCATAACTCACATCAACCCCTCACCAAGTCCGGCGCCTGCCCTCACCCCAAAAACCCCTGACCAACCCTCCAACCCGAACCACCCACTAATCACCTGGCTTTCCACGCGACCACCCCCAGACGCCCCGCACAATCATCTCCGACTCCATTCAATACCTTGGATACACAGCCCTGCGCACCAACCCCAAAACCTCCCCGAGCTGGTCCTGGACCTTTCTTTTTAAGTCCACAGGTAGCACTCCACTAGAGTAGTCTTGATATTATCTTTGCCGTTACTTTGTCGTACCTCCATTTTGTACGAGCTTGTCTGTCTAACTTGTCTGCCAATCTATATCTCTTTTCTCTCCAAGTCTCCCGGTTCTCTCTAAGTCTCTTTCTCTTTCTTCGCCTCAGTCTCCCGGACTTTGTCTCAGTCTCCTGGTTTTTCTTCTCTCACCTCCGCACACCTTCTGCACCACCTCCCTTGGTCCTGGACTTCGCCTGGAACCTCAACCACCCTCTGCTCAAATCCCCGGTACTCCGCGCAACCCTGGAGCACCTCCCAACCATCTGGACTTCCTCCGGAACTCCTGCTCTCTGTCTGGGACTACCCCCTCAGACGTTGAGTCCGCTTAGTAAGGACCCGCTTACAGTTAGAAGCCTCTGTAGTCAGCGGAACCTGACAATTTTCAACATGTGAATTTCTAATGGAAAAAGTCTTTGAACAAAGGAATTTTCCCTTTTTCTACAGTAAAAAGCTGA
>JAGGAT010001110.1:0-11597 GCA_017657195.1 Termitomyces sp. T70a | reverse complement strand
GTCTGTACTCAATACATAGGCCGTAATGTTGATTTGTACATACATAAGAGGCAGCCCAATATGATTTTTAACAGTCATATCTTGGTCGTGTCCCTCTTCGTGCTGATATCAAGTCGTTGGTGACTTCCGGATCGACTCCCTGAGTGACTCGCTGTTCGAGTCGATTTCTGTTTCTTCTACCTTTTTTGGACAGAAATATGAATCATATTTATATGTATTATATTTCCTTCAGAAATTTGTTATGCATTTCAATCCCTATTTACTGTAGTAAAATGATAGACTTACTGATGAGAAAAATGGAAAGAAATAGGACAAGCTTTTCATGACCTGTTTTATAGAAAAAATTGATTCGTCTTTCTTAGAGAAATACTTAATTAAACGCAATAAAAATTTACATCCTGTTTCTAAAAGCAAAAGGACGGTAAAAATATATCACTTTGACATGGGAAACAGTCTGAAAAAAGGTGTATATTTTGTAGACTTTTAAGACAAGAAATTATTTATATATTTCCTATCAAAAAAGGACACAGAAACGGTATGACACATTTCTTTGTCACTTTTTCTGTTGCAAATAGATTCGGGTGCCAGCAGTGCTCGGGCCCTTCCCCCATCCATCCCTGTCATGATACCTCTACGATACATAACCGACACGTGACCTTACATAACACCTCTCGTACCTTCGTAGTTACCTTTTCTCTAGTTTGATTCACTTTCGTTACTAGGTATGTAACGTTCTTACAGTTAATAAACTTCGTTACTAATCATTGGCGTGTTGCATTGCAAACACACAATCCCCACCACAGACACAAAACCCAAAACCAACAACAAACACAAACACACAAACTAATAAAGCACCTTACTCAACCTCTGCACCTCATTAAGCAACACATCCCCCTGGCGAATGACACTCTCATACTGCGCATGTTTCATCGAAGGACGCGTGGTCTCTACTACGCCGTGCACCTTGTCGATTGACGCGTGTAGTCTGCCTGTTGCTATGAAGCGGGATAGTTCGCTATTGGTTGGGTGCGTTAGCGTGGGTTAGGGTAAGAAGGAAGAAGGAAGAAGGGAAAGGAACGCACGTGTCGACAAACTCGACGCTGACGCCGAAAGCGCGGCTTAGCGAGTCGAGGGTGAGACTTCGGTAGCTCTCGAGGAGCTGTGTGTATGCTAGGATGCGCATCTCGCGGACGTAGAACCTTGCGTGGGGTGAGAGGACGCGAGAGGGGAGCAGGAGGGTTTGTTCGAGTGTCGCTGGTTCGTTAGCGTTAGCGTTTGCTTTAGTGGAGAGAGGAGGGGGGAGGCTCACCGAGGGCAAGGAAGAATTTATCGTAGTGGCAGTCGTAGAGGTTTTTGATGAGGTCGCCGAGGATGGGGAGGTCAGGGAGGACTTGGTTTACTTCGGGGGCGTTGATGATCTGCAGTGGAGTATTTAGGATAGAGAGGTGAGGAAGGCAATGGACGGACGGACCTTTTTCTTGAGGTCGACGCGGCCGAGGGTTAGTGCATTGGCGACGACGGTGAGTGCGATAAAGTCGTTGTACGGCAATAGCTCAGTGGCGGTGAATGTGGAGAGTGCGTCGCAGAGGAGCTCGCCGGCGGGCTTGAATTGGCGGAGAGTGAGGAGGTGGAGAGCGGTGTATACTTTGAGACGGTTACGGCGGTCCCAGTCGCCGCCTTTTTCTATCAATCTAGAACACAGTGAGTTTGGACTTTTGGACAAACGAAAGGGGAGACAAACGATTCGGCTTTGGCGAGGGAGGAGGTGATGAGTGCGTTGTCGCCGAAGAAGAAGCCGATGCGTGCGAGGGTGAGGACGATGTCGATGCGCGAGCCGATGCCGGGTGTTTTGGCCAGTGCGAGGTTCTGTGCCTCGATTGCTCGGTCCTAGGCCAAGTCAGCACGTGCACGCGAGCATACGGAGAGAAGGATACCTTGTCTGCGATCCTCGTGAGGTAGTTGGCGCGTGCCTTGAGTGCGTCGGATATCTCGGACTCGCCCTCGGTCTTGGTGGCCTCGTCGAGACGCGCGTCGAGCTCGGTCAGTTGTAGTGTGTTGGCGGCCTCCATCGATGAGAGGAGGGCAGCGTCAGGCGTGAGTGCGGTAGAGGTGGTGGTTATGATCTTGTAGTACGGCGCCATTTGATCAGCAGAGATTCCTTTGGTGAGCTCAGCGCGGGCATTGTCGTGGAGATGGGCGAGGCCCGGCTGGGAGAGCGTAAACAGGTGCTGTGGGAGTGCGAGATTCGGGATCGGGAGCACAGCGTCGTCTGCCATTGTAACGTCGTCGAGGAAGGAAGAAGGGAGGAGACGCGTGTGCGGAGCGGAGTTCGGACTTGGGTGCAACAGGGGACGCGTCATCGAAGAAGAACAGACATTTTCCCACCTTTCCACGATGCCCTCGCTCGCACAAGCAGAGGCCGCCGACCCCGCCCAGGCAGAGGCGCTGTACAAGCAGATTCTCAGCGACGCTTCCACCTCGGCCGATGCCGAGACCGCCCTGGTCAAGCTCGGCGCGCTGTATCGCGACCAAAAGTTAGTCTTGCGTGTCCTTGTCGCTGCCCGCCCTAACCTCGCCCGCCCAGCAATGCCCAGGGTCTCGCAGACGTCATCACCTCATCACGCGCGTTCATGTCCTCCACCGCAAAAGCCAAGACCGCCAAACTCAGTCCGTCCCAATCCTCTCTCTTAGTTCCCCGTACTAACCCCCCGCCGCGCAGTCCGCACCCTCCTCGACTTTTTCGCGGCAATCCCCGACTCCACCGCTCTCCAGATATCCACGCTCCAAGACAACATCGCATGGTCCAAGCTCGAGAAACGTATTTTCCTCAAACATTCCCTCGAATCGCGCCTTGTCGCTCTCCAGCTCGACGCCGGCCATTTCCGCCAGGCACTCGCGATGATCGACAGTCTCCTTCCCGAACTCAAGCGCCTCGACGACCGCATGGTACTCACAGAGGTCCATCTCCTCGAGAGCAGAGTATACCGCGGCGTCGGCAACCTCGCAAAAGCAAAGGTCCGTGTCTCCCTCCTGTCGTCCTTGTTATCCTTACACCCACGCAGGCAGCACTAACATCCGCGCGCACCGCCGCCAACTCGATATACTGCCCCCCGCCTCTCCAATCCGCACTCGACCTCCAATCCGGCATCCTCCACGCCGAAGACAAAGACTACACCACAGCCTACTCGTATTTCTTCGAGGCCTTCGAAAGTATGTCCGCACAAGCGGACGACGCGGCGCTCGGCGCGCTCAAGTATATGCTTCTATGTAAAGTCATGCTTAACCTCGTGAGTCCCCGAGGTCGATCGTGGTATTTCCGACTCATGACACCCCCACGCGCAGCCGGAAGACGTCACGAGTCTTTTGAGTATCAAGCTTGCGCTCAAGTATGCACAGCTCCGCGAGGTAGAATCCATGCGCGCCATCGCGCTCGCGCACCAGGCGCGGAACCTCGCTGACTTTGAACGCGTGTTGAAAGAATACAAAGACGGTACGGCGTTCGCGTTATGTATCCCTCCCACCAAACTTTGCTTACACTTATATTTAAACACAGAACTCTCCTCGGACCCAACGATCCGCTCACACCTCGCAGCGTTATACGATACATTACTCGAACAGAACCTCCTGCGGATCGTCGAGCCTTATTCAGTCGTTGAGATTGCGTATGTAGCTGAGATGGTCGGACAGGGCCAGGGAAGGCAGGGTGTCGAGGCGAAGTGAGTTCTCTATCCTTCTTCTCTTCCGTCGGCTTCCTCATCGAGGTATCCCCATTGCGTAGGTTATCACAGATGATACTGGATAAAGTCCTGCATGGTGTACTAGATCAGGGAAGGGGATGTCTTATCCTCTTTAACGAGCCAGAATCAGACGTACGTCCCCCCATCCCCCCTTCCTCCTAGGTAACAAGTGACTCACGACCCCGGTAGAACTCGTATGGGACGGCGATCGATACTCTTGCGCAGGTCGGAAAGGTCGTAGAGTCGCTTTATGCCAAGGTCTGTTTGTTTGTCTCTTTTGTCTCTCTTTGCTTGCTTGTTTGCCTCCTTTTGTCACTGCTCTCTTCTACCTGACGTGCTAATCACGGATGTATTTTAGACTGTGAAGATCTCGTAGATCGGTGTGGCGTAGTGTGGTATTGTGTGGCGTAGTTTTGTGTGGCGTAGTGACGTAGTGACATAGTGACGTAGTGACGTGGTAGGAAATGCTGATAATTGATGTGTCTGTGTGCTACACTCAACTTTGGGTGGGTAGTTTTGTGTGTGGGTGTGTTGGGTGTATTACCTACTTCTTTTTGTGGAGTTTGAGTGAGGTTGGAATGATGGTAAGAATTCTCTGCTTTTTGTTTGTTGCTTTGGTGTGAAATGGGTTGGAATCTTGGCTAATTTTTTTTATTGTGGAGATGGGTATTGTTTTTTTCTTAGCTGTTTAGAGATGGGGTTTTTACAGGAGTTTCTTGTATACACACAGCAGGTACAGACTGGAACTAAAAAGGATTGAGAGTAGCCTATTCTTAGGATCATGTGAGATATATCTGGGATGGTTGGTCTCAATAGCTAGTATGCTAGTGAGGAGCAACTCTCGCAATACAATGGAAATAACCAAATGTTGTGTCGGTCGGATTTATGTATGACTCGTACTATGCTATGCTAAGTTGTGGCTACTCTGTCAAGTTTTTGGCTGGCTTTGACTTTTTGCTGTTTTATTATGGAAAAGAGGACTTCATTGTCCATTGTTTGAAAGGGATTGGAATTTTTGTTGGACAGAGAAGAGGTTTCTGAAGATTGACGTGTGCATCAAAGATCACTTGTTGGAGGGTGGATCCACAGGACGTCAGGGGCACGTGACATAGACATAGAGCGGAGGGAAACACAGACAAAAACTGTAAAACTATACAGTACCTATGATATTGTTTGGAATCGGATACCGGGGCATCTCAGTCGTAATCGAGACCAGAAAATAGGCTCATAACGTCCTGAATAGAGAAGATTTGTTAATGAGGTCGGTGCCGTCCGTTGTCAGAAATGTCCATAATTGGAGACAGAAAACAACCCTTTGTCAAACAAAAGCAAAGATGAGAACAAGACATGAAGTGTTAGACAATGGCGTAAGCAATAACTCAAAAGCGTCCACAGAATGGTGGTAAGCGACTAAGATTAGACATCTACCTGTACTAAGTAGATGGTAAGTTAGTCTATGAATGTAACTGATTTAATATAAGGATACACACCTCAGAAGCGTCCACAGAATGATGGTAAGCGACTGAGGTGTGGCGGTACGAAAATTGTATATTAGTAAGAAAAAAAACAAAAAAGGAAATAGTGATCAGAGGGAATATAAGTGGTAGGCTTAGAATCCTACCATCGACATGAAGGCCCTCGAATGGAAGGTAAATGTGAGGATTTGGGACAAGTGAGGAGACAGGAATTGAAATTGAAAATAGTAGTTACTGGCTTATTAGATTTTGGGTTTCCTGAGAATAACGGGAACGGGACCAGTCTGACGACCGTTCACGGTCACATAAAGAATAGTCTGATGAAAAACAAAGTCCTTGACACGCTTTGAAATGTATACCAGACAACAAATTACGTTTAGTGAGCCGTCCCTGACCGAATGAATTCCGTCATCCGAAATTTATCCCTCTAAACTTCTAGCTCTTCCACATACGGAAAACTGACGCGAAAATTGTATTCATTGAAACCTGTCTCCAAGTAGGAATCCCATCCCCAACATCCATACCTTTATACATACATGTGCGAGCCTTAGTTGTGGGTCCAGATTATTTATTCACGAGTCGGTGTTCAAACTCTTGTCGGTGTTCAAATTCTTGCCAACCTTTAGGGATACACAGAACAATTTCTTTGCTTCGACTATCCATTAAGAGCGTTCTAATCATGTTTCTTCGCCACACAAGGAATTTCCTCAAGTCCTTGAGATTGATAGGTCCTCGCACCAATGCGCAATCCCATTCTCGAGTTGCAGTTCCCCGTCAATTTCCAACCACTGGCTTCGAGCATATCCCTATTTCAGAGAAGATCGAGGAAGAGTGTTGGCCTTGGTACACGCCTCAATCGTTCTATCCAGTTCGAATTGGTGATGTGATTCATTCAAGATACCAAGTTCTCTACAAAGTTGGTTATGGGACCACGTCTACCATTTGGATGTGTCGGGATCTCCAGTTAGTTCTCCGTCTGGTTACTTGTTAATGGTCAAACCAATCGAATATCGACAGAACGTCAGATTACATCTGTATGAAAGCGATGGTCTGCGACTATCCCTCCGTCGAAAGAGAGGTTAAGGCATACAAAGCTTTATCCAAGGCTGCAGCAACCAGTACGATGAGAGGACAGCACTTCGTCCGGAACGCATTGGACGACTTTGAACTAAAAATCGGAGACCGGAACTACCTTTTCCTCATGCATAAGCCTCTTGGTATCACTATGGAGTTACTTATTGATATGCATCCAGGCAATCTTCCCACTGCATACATTAGATGGTTAGCTCGAGATATGTTGAGCGCTCTAGAATTCATGCATAGTGCCCAGGTAGTCCATGGAGGTGAAAATATCTTCATCATTCACTTTATCCTCTGACCTGTCCCCGACGCCAGACCTACAAGTGAAGAATATTCTCCTCCGCATTCGCGACGCCTCAGTTCTCGAGGACACTGAGGAAGACGAATTCACGCTTCCTAGCCGCAGGAGGGTTACTGAACATACTGCCATCTTCGAATCACGAGATTATTTAGCACCTGCACGTCGTTGGTTAAGTAAAAGAGACCCGTTCGTTCTGTGTGATCTCGGCGAAGCACGTACCGGGAGCGATTCATATACAGAGCTTATCCAGCCTGCTCCTTTTCGAGCACCAGAGGTCTTTCTTTGTCTTCCATGGGGGACACCGGTGGACATTTGGAACTTGGGCTGCATGGTTTGTTTCGTCATAGTTATCCATAATTACGCTCTCATCTGTTGGCATAGGTTTGGAACCTAATGTTCGGCAACTTCCTCTTCTCCCGAAAAAGTACTTCAGGCAAGAAGACTGATGAGGAAACTGGTGACAACAACCAGCTTGCTCGGATGGTTGCGTTCCTTGGACCCCCTCCTCGAGAACTCCTGGACCAGTCGGGCCTACGCGCACTCGATTTCTTTCATGAGGATGGGACGCCCAAAGGCGAGATTACAAATGAGACTCTTGAGTCGTTCCTTGCGTCGTCTATGGATAAGAATGGACGAAAATTGGGTCCCGAAGACGCGGAAATGTTCCTTGCCTTTGTTAGAAAGACGGTAACGTGGACACAAGAGACGCGAGCCTCTGCGTCGGAACTGCTTTCTGATCCTTGGATTTCGAAGACAGGGGTTGACTCTTAGTAATGTTTGTGACGACTGATTGTTTTGACATGTAAACCGTATGCTGTTAAAAACTGATTTCTTCCTATGAACTTGATTGATCGGGAATGCTGCCCTCTCGCTTCCCTGACTTTCATTCATACGTCTCTGAACCCATGATCTGGTTTCCGATCTGTTCTCCGCATGATGATGATTTTTATCACATGTTTTGGGCCATACCAAAATGTATGATGGATGGTGTCATTATCAATCAGAGAAGTGATTTGAGAAGACAAGACCTTGCTTGTGTGGTGCAATATTGCATGGTGCCTGATGTACAGTGCACCACTCAGTTCTGTTGCAGAAATTAGAAACCTTCATATTCCATTTCATAAAGACAGTTCAATAAATGCTTATATAATGTATGTGATTTAGCTCCTTAATATTTCTCCTTTGTTTAGAACCTAAGTCACACTGTGTAATCATTGGTTACAGCTAGAACACCTTGTGTAATTCATGGCAGTAACTGATCAGACTAAAATATCAGATTAGACTAGCTATGAGTGTGAATTACAAGATGTTGTCCTTACATAGGCAATAGACTGAGAATAGCACATCACAGACATGGCAAACTAAGTCACTATGGTAATTATCCATTATACAGTAAAACAGATTGTAAACTAAATGGTACAGGCATTGAGTAAGTAGAATATTAATCATGACTGAGACTCACCCTTAGTATGACACAATTCACTGAGGGTGTGGTATGAAAGACATCAATATAAGTACATGAGAGCAAAAATTTTTTTATCCTGATGTTATCCCTGAGTGTGAACAGACCTGATGTTGAAAAAGTATGATTGAGGTCAATGGTGTCCTTATTGTGGGTGCTAATGCATGGTGTAATAGACCATTCTGGTAGATAATGCATCTACATGTTTACATTTGATTTGAGTGGGTGAGGTGTTTTGTGAGGGTGTTTTGTGTGAGGGTGTATTGGGTGTATTACCTCTTTTGTGAACTTGAGCAACGTTGGAATGATGGTGTAATTATTTGTTCATTGTTCATGTGAAAGGGTTAGAGCCTTGGCTGGTGTTTTTTTGTTTGTTTTAACTCTGTCACACTTTTATAGCTCTCAGTTCCTTGTCACTCAGCTTCTCAGCTTTTACTATCAAACTTCTCTTGCTTCATATACAGTAATGCAGATAGCATACTAATGCAATTATGCCAGGTAAGCTCAACAATCCAAAAGACATGCAATGCATGTCAGATGCTAAGCAGCTGCTGGTGCAAGCTGTGTGTAATATCAGGCATTGAGATGCAGTAATATTACACTAAGATCAAGTTTAGAGCAAGGTAAACCAGAACAAACTCTCTGTTTTAGCACTAGCTAAGTGGATGAATCTGAGTCAGTAAGTTTTATTTGTGTAGTAAATATAAATGAAAGTTGTAGTTAAGTTTTTGAGTAAGTTTGCAATGGTGCCAAATGGAATAAGTAAGCACTGAAGAAAGTAGTTTTTAAAAGGGTAGTCAAAAATGATTGGGGTGATTGTAGCTGTATTTTAGAATTGAGCCTTTTCACCACAACATATACCCTTTCCATAAGTTCTGATCAGATGCTGATGTGATGTACATATTCAAATAGATTCATGATCATAGTTACTTGAACTATAGATTACACATAAGAAAAAAATACAACAGAAGTATAATGTATCAGCCATTACAGAGACTTTTGCATTATTTCTTGCTAAATTCTACTACAGTTACATTTGTACTATACTATAGTTATTACATTCTGCTGCAATTGTTGGATTGTAGCCTGTAAATGTAAGGGCAACCTCTCAATGCATTGAAGTGAAGCTGGCAGCCAAAGCTTATATACTAGAGGGCCAACCTGTCTTTCTACTAGCTATTGGCCAAAACAACAATGAGATAGCTTCTAAGAGGGTTGTGTTGCAGAAATATCTGATGCATCCAGATTAACACAATCTCCTGGCTTGTACTTTGGTGCTGGAGGCTGGAGTCTCTCCTTGGTTGTAGTATTGTGCCATGTCATCCTTTGCTTTTGCAAGTGCTGCCTTTGCCTCCTCCTGCATCTAGTCTACAAACTTGTTCACAGACTCATTCTCAGAGGAGCACCCACAAGGCTCAAAGCCTATTTGAGGGTGGTGGCCAATATCTAGGAAGAAGGGTGAGGTCTGTATAGCAGCATAAGCATGGTTGTTGTACTGAAATCCTGTGTTGATTAGAAGTTTGTTCCAGTCATCCTGTCTCTCATTGCTGAACAAGCACAGGTACTGCTCCAGTTCTTGTTCACTCACTCAGTTTGACCATCAGACTCTCAAGTTCTGCTGATAACAGGGTCTGCCTGCAGCAAGTGAGTCCTTACTAGGTGGACTTGACATCTGTGGGGCAATTCAAAATTACTGGGCTCATGGGATGAAGTCCAGAGCTCTGTGATGAGGCAGAAAATTCTCTGGGGACTTAGAAAGCTATTCCTGGAAATGAAATAAAGAGACATAGGCATTGGTATCAAGAATAGAATTAGAAGGGAGAACTTGCTAACAGACAGACCACAGGCAATTTGAGGCAATATGGGACAACAGTTAAGCAATATCAAGACTACCCTAACTGACTGCTGTCTATGGGTTAGGTAGTGAGCACAAAACAGACCATGCTAGTGCTGGAGCTCCCCAGATTGTTGAGCTCATGTGTTGTATTGCATGGGTATCAGGGTAGTCTGCAGTGGTTGGCAGATTTCTGATAGAAGAGGCTGGTGTCAGTAGCAAGGTATTGATGGTGGAGGAGGGTTGTTGATGGCATAGTGTTGATGGTGGGTCAGAGATATTGACAGCAGTTGTCAGAGCTAATGGCTTGGGCAACAAGCGTTGATGTCAGGTATCATCAGTTGGTAGTATCTTAGAGGGATCCACCAGGGATCAGGTCCAATCAGACAGCAGAAAATTATTGATGGGGTCATTAGGCTGGTGGGAGTGGTCTCTAGGGTTGGTGGGGTTGTTTTTGTAGAGTTTGCACCAATGTGCAGAGACATAGTCATGACAGAAACTAAGAATGTTAGGCAGTAGGACTGTGGAGCTTCACATTGAGCAACCAGTATAATCCTCTTGTAAATTCAACAACAAACTTCAGTCCATGGTCTGAGACATAGGCATTGGACAGGTCATGTAGCTTCCAGACATTCTTCCAATAGAGATTGGCTGCTGTTAGAGGACTTCCATTTTGAACTCCTAAGACTTCTTCAGACTACTCCAGAGATCTCCAGGAATATATCCAGACCTACCCTGAGGTTAGGGTTAGTGCTCCATACCTTGATGTACAGTCATTGTCACATTTGCACCATAGCAGAGCAGCTTTTGAACTGGTTCTCTTTAGTTTTTGCTCTGCCAAGTAATTAGCTACTTCCTGTCATACTGTACCATTCTGATAACACTTTTCATTCTTCTTTGCCAGTTGTGTTGCCTCCAGGACTTGGATGTAACAGCCCAATCAGGTACACTGAGCTCCAGTTTAGTCATTCAGTGTATACTAGTAAATTAAATACATGACTTATGAGGTTACAATTATATAACATCAATAGTTCTTTTTCTGTGCCACTGTAGCCAGACCCAATAGATAGCTTCTAACTTACAGTTTAGTGGTGTCAGGTTCTGCTGACCTGGGGGCCTGTTCTGATGAAGGTATGCCCTTATAAGGCAGACTTAAGTGCTGAACTATGTGTACTCAGGGTATCAAGTACAGGGCTTTTTCCACCAGTTAGGCAACTGCCTCTGAAGACCTCCATCCTTCCAGAAGCACTTGTTGATTGTGTGCCCAGTATGCCCATAATTCAGGTTGGAGCACATCAAGGCCTAGTTCTGCTTGCCTGTCTGTGTAAATAGCACTTGAGTGGACTTTACTAGCAAAACCCTGGATGTCCTGTAGAGAAGCAGTGCATGTGTTGTCAGCTGCACAATGACCTTGGCAGATATGTCCTCTTTTAACAGACCACCAGTTATGAGTGCCCAGGATGCTGGCATGGACTTGATGAGATATGCACAGCATCTCTTGTCAGTGATCTCAGCACCCTGTTTATTTGCCTTTGACCAGCCCATGCACATTGCCTTAAAGTGTGCTTCAATGCTCACTGTCAGGGGACTCCCCTTCTCTCTCCTTTTCCTCTGTTATATCTGTTCTCCCCAGTGTCCCCATACTTACATTATTCCATTGATTACTTACTTTTAGTCCGGAGTTTAGTCCGGAGCTAGCACAGCCACC
>JAGGAT010001109.1:0-11597 GCA_017657195.1 Termitomyces sp. T70a | reverse complement strand
TCTTCTGGTGTGATAGGAGATGTTACTTTTGGAACTTGTTGTACCAGGAGGCTTACAGTTTTCAGCCTTTGAATAATGTTTATTTTGACTTCTGGTGTTGGTTATGTTCCTATGCTCTTTAGCAGCATCGTATCAGTGCGTCTGCATGTAACTGTACCCCGAGCTGCAGGTCCCTTGAATTGGGGATGTGCTATGGCATCCCATGCCCCTGGTATGCAGGGGCCTCCTAGATCGTCTCGGGGATGCAAGCCCCCCCTCAATACCGACAACATGGAAGTTGTTGACTTCCCAGCAGGTGTACCTGCACAGGCTGAGACCGCGCAATTGCTGTTCATGCTACCGATCATGGTGGCTGCACCTGCCATGGAATTCCAAGTGGTCATCATGGCCACTGACCCATGCACTCCTGCGCAATATGATGGGTTGATGGCGGGGGCAGCCCAGATGTCAGCAGCCGCTAAGGGCAAACAGCGGGTCATCCCCATGGAGGAGGACAACAGTGACTATGGGCAGTCGTCCTCTGAGGTGGAGGAAGAGGAGGAAGAAGGCAAAATGCCCGCACAGCACTTTCAGCATGTACAACGCAACAAGAAGCTTGCCAAGAAGAAGGCAAATAGAGTTCAAGCCGCTGCTGCCCTGGCACACAGGGCGCAAAATGACTTCTCCGGACGCATCCCCAATGGATTGGGGGTGAAGATCTGGGAGCCACTCAATGTTGAGCGGCTCAACTCATGCTTTCATGGGGCCTTTCGGCCCTCCTTTTATTATTCCTACCGGACCAATGCGGTCTTCATGGGCGCCAATGCCAATTGTGCGGCCACCTACAAGTTCAGCTCTGGTCACGTGGCACATACACCACAAACAATGGTGTACAATTTGCGCGCAGATTCCCCTGCACCCTGTATGAGCTGGAACAGCTGTACAAGTATTGTGCAAACCCGCATGTTCCCCATCATGACTGCATAGTTGCATTTATGTTGATTAGTGAGCTGCAATTGTTTGCACAGCGCCTCGACACAGCGCTGCAAGACAGAACGATGCAGCTTCTGCTGCAAGACCCTGCATACCAGGATCTTCCTAACCCAATCCAAGGGCCAGATGACATGGCCCTTATTGAACGACAACACATCCCAGTGTGCTTCATGCACACCAAGGATGATGGGATGTCCGCACTGCACATAATGCATGCTCCCAACCCAAAGAGGCCTTTTGACCTTGAGCAAATAGCGCAGTATGCGCTCATCTACAGCTGGCCAGGGTTGGAGAACATCTGGCAAGGCATCACGGTAGACTTTGCCTACCGCATGCACTGGCAAACCTTGTTTGGGTTCGCCCTATGCAGAGCCCTCTGCGCAAGCAGTGCAGGTAAAACAATGATTGTCTGTTGGTTCGCGCTGGTCATGGCGCGACCTGGACTCTACCGGGAAGCTGTGGCCGCTTATGCCGTGGCCAATCCAATGTGACCATTTGTGGCCCAGTATGGGGCCAACATTGAGATTTGACAAGTCCATGTACCTGACGACCAGGTACGAAACTTTTCTGATGACGCTGTGATTTGCGTCTTGATTCACAACTGCATCCCCCTGGACTGGGTGGACCACGCCTATACCTATGGCGTGGTCTATTTGGAACAACAGTTCCACCAGCCAACAATGTTGCTTGACGTCTTCTGAGATGTCGATGATGAGCGCCTACAGCACCTTTCTGTTTATGGAACCCCACCAGCCATCCCTAACTGGGATGGGTGGCGAGAGATCTTGGAGGAGGACCAGTACCGCCTCCTCTTCAAACGCGCCGATGAAATGTCAGCACAACAGGATCCTGAGGCTACTGGCCTCTACTATTACATTGGAATGGACCCAAATGTGGGTCACTTGTGGAAGAGAAAACTGGCGCACAATACAATGCCAGTCATTGGAACTGCGATTAATGTCGCACTGACCGATTGTACTATGGTAGACACGACTGCTGCAGGGGGTCCTTCAACCCCCCCAAAGACGGACTCTGCGCCCCAACCTCCTGTGATTAACATCATGCAACCAGAGGTGGCAATGATGATGGAAGCGGGCGGATCTTAGGCAACAACCAGAACAGGCTGAAAAGCCCAACTTTGTATCATAGTCTTTAGGTAATGTTGAGTTTGAGCACTCAAGTAACGTTGCTGACCTGCCATGCTTAACAGCACATTTTTTTTATCTTGTACTAGTAGATACAAATACACGGCGGGGTACCCGCCACGTTCTTGGCTCCATATTGTGCCAATGGCGCTCTTAAGTGGGACCTAGACACCCGTTAGGGTGATAAGTGACTTGGCCATTTAGGTGGCCACTGAGCAGTCTTGTTACCTAATGTTGTATATCACAACCTCATTGGACAGTCGTCTCACTGACGATCTCAGGTGTCAAACCGACGCCATTGCAGAATACCCTACATACCTAATCTAGACCATGCATCGGTCTAAAAGGGGGGTATGTAACCAGCCGGTTACCTTTACTTATATTAGGTGCACCATAGCATGCCTCATTACCATATATAGATCGTAACACATGTCCATAACACGTGTTTGTAGATTACATAAGAACAACATCTTGTATTCACAACGTATCTAGTCTAATCCAATAATTTGGTCTGATTCAGCTACTGCGTGGAACACGCAAGATCATTCTATCTGTAGCCAACGGCTACACATACCATAAGAATGGGGATATTAAACTGCATGGATACTCTGACTCCTCGTATGCAGACAACCCTGACATGTGAAAGTCCTCAGCAGGATACATTTTTAATATAGCTGGAGGGCCAGTTAGTTGGAAGGCAAAAACACAGGATTGTGTCAGTACATTGACAGGCCAAGCTGAATATGTTGGAGTCTTTGAGGCGGGAAAGCAAGCTATATGGATGTTCTCTTGGCTTGCAAAGGTAGATATCCAGGTTGATTGACCATTAATTGTCTGATGCAACAGCAACACAGCTGTAGCACTTACAAAAAATACCAGCAGACACAGTAAAGTCAAGCATCTCAATGCCAAAATTCACTGGATTCACAAAGCTGTCAGACACAAGGACATACATGTCAAACCTATCTCATCCAAAGAGAATGTTGCTGACCTCTTTACAAAAGCGTTACCTTGTCCACAACTCAAAAAGCTAATAAAGGACATGGATATGTCTTACCTGGTTTAATGGGTGCTCTGGGCTATGGATCCAGGAGAAGTGTTGAGATAGGATTCAGTATCTCTATCATAAAGCCTGATCACATTTCCTTATTTATCTTTTTTCACTTACTAATATACAATTTTCACCATGACACACCTCAGTTGCTTACCATATCCTGTGGTCGCCTCTGAGGTGTGTATACTTAGATTACCATTTTTCTTACACATACTAATGTGCATGCTTACTTAGATATTTATTCTTACTTCATTGTTAACAGGTAGATATCTAATAAAGTCGCTTACCATATCCTGTGGTTGCCTCTGAGATATTTATTCTTACTTCATTATTAACACATAGGCTGCTCCTTTATCATAGCCCATCATCTAGTAGGGTGTTTGGTAAAGAAGCAGCTCCTTGCACTCTGAGTATGTCATGTTTTTGGTGTATGGACATTGCTGTCCATAATCTGATTAGTAATGGCATTGCAGCCTTGCCAAGTATTGCTGATGTTGACCTTGTACAAGTCTTCCCCCACCAGAGCTTTTTGAGCTCTGTCCAGGCTGAGTAGGGCCCCAATAGGCCATTTTAACACTACTAATACAACTCATGCAATGTGTTGTGTGATGCAAGCAAACAGAAGAAAAAAATCTCCTAACTCTGCCAGTGGTCCAAACAACCACAAACATATAGTCACTTGACTGGACTTGGCCACTGGTTACCTTCATGCATTTCTGACATATCATGCCAATTGCTGGAGACATTTAATGCCCTGCAACTCCAGGTACTGGTCTAAAGCTGCAAATTTCCTGCAGTTAGCTAGGAGTTTACAGGTAGTATCACCTAGGCTCCACTGCACTTTGAATTTGAGGTGCCCATCCTTAGTCCATCTGTGACCTATCAGGTCATCTACAAATTACTCTGCTCTGTCTGGTGTCCCAAAGTCATAAGGCTCTGATATAGCATGATTGGGAAATAGCACATCACTTGATGCTATATATAGTTACAACAGTGACACATGGAATTTTAGCACCAGACATCTTGCCTGTAATGCACTAGGTAGCTTGAGCACATAGTTTGAGGTGCTTGGTTCAGCTTCAAGCACCTTAAATAGTCCTATCCATTTTGGACATAACTTGCTCACTCTGCCCTTTGGCAAATTCAAGTTCTTGGTAGCCAAGTACACCAAGCTGCCTTTGCCTATCTCTGGTTCACCACTTTGATGGTTATTTGCCTGGCATGTCTGAAAGATGCATGCCTCAATATTTGTATTGTGTGCATTAGCCAAATTTATCAGTGCATTCTGTGCAAAGTCCTTGATCCTCTTGTAGATCACTTTGTCCACACAAAGCTCCCTAATAATAGATATAGATAGCATATAGCCACTATTGAGCTTGAAGGTGGCATACCCCATAGTCTCAGATATACTCACATTGATTGCAAACTTGTATCAACATCAATGTGAGTTGTGATTTGCTACTGTCGACCAGAGCTCATTCTTGTAAACATAACAAGAATTTTGCTCTGAACCAGGACATGGTGGATGTAAGCCCATTGGCCCTTTCAATCCAGCTAATTGTACTGTATCAGATGAAATATCAGAGTTGCCCTTTACCATTTTCATTAGCATACTTATAGCAAATTATGAAGACATCATGCTTACCAGACCTCAGACCAGATGACTTTGCATTCTTCACAGATGACTACCTATGTGAAGAGGATGACTTCTATTCCAATGGATTACACTTCAATAATGGATCTAATGCAGAGGATGGATTCCATAAAGAGGACAAATACACAGACAATGAATCTCTTGATTAATTTAATAGATTTAGCTTCCTGTAATATAAAGTCCATGAATTCAATTGTCAAAATACATTGTTTTTCATTCAAATTATCCATCCAGTCCTATCAGTGCATCATCCATCATAGATATCATTTATCTGTTCATCTGTTTATTATGTTGGAATAGGGACTAGATTGCCATCCTTTTCTTTTTTTTCTCACCTGAGCCTGTAGTGCAGTAAATATGTGCCTGTCTGTCACTGGTAATCTCTATGGGTAGGGGTTTGAATTCCCCAATAGGCATAGAATTAGCTCAGAATATCTTGACTCAGAAAACACAGTCAAAACATCCTTGACTAATCTTTCATTTATTTGTTTGATTGCCATCCTTTTCTTCTTCTTCTTTTTTTTTCACCTGAGCCTGTAGTGCAGTGGGTATGTTTCTTTCTTTCACTGGTAACCTCTATGGGTATGGGTTCAAATCCTTTAACAGGCATAGTAGGTTGATCAAGAACATTTTTTTAATTTTTTTTCCTGTTTGTTTGATGTTCATTCCATTCAGAATCCATTGACAATCACAATAGCCTGTGGTGTAGTGAATAGGTTTCCTTTCTATTTCTGGCATTTTATTTCCCCTCAGACATTGCACATCTACATTGGCCATCACAATTTGTTTGCAATCTATTGTTTTATGTTCTCAAATTATCCATCTAGTCCTATCAGTGCAGAATCTGATCCATTGTAAATTTTATCCATCCATTCATCTGTTTATTATTGGGATAGGGACTAGATTGCTGCCCTCTATAGTGCAGTGGGTGTGTGCCCTTCCTGGCTTTGTTCTGTCAGAGGCTTCTGTTGTATGTGTAGGATTATTTGCTATTATTTGTCACAAATCTATCTCAAATCTGTCATTAATGACTAAGAAACCAATGAATAGATAACAGCTATTATACACAACTATTCATATGTTAAAAATCATAAATACTATACAAATCTGTATGTAGAAAATGTGCCTGAGATCTCCATTGAATGTTTAGAATTTATTCAATGGTTTCCATCATCTGCATGGTCAAAAATCTGTGATCTATTACAAATTTGCTCCAAAACCTATCATCTGCTGCTCAGAAATCCATGGACAGAGCTACAACTATATAAATCTGCTAGACCATATAGTACAGCACACTGTTGACATTATACAGCCATATATTTTATGGCATACTGTAGGGTTCTGCTACAATGTAGCAGACTCTGCTGAACACATATCGCACATTACAAAACACACTCCACTACAATGTATGACACATACCCTTATGATGTTTCTATGTGCTGTCCCTGTATTTCTTCATATGTTCTAATCTATGTCAAAGATCATCACAGATAGAGTGCTTAAATTCATCCCATAGAGCCTCAGAAGTGGCAGGACCACAGTGGAATAGGATAGTGCAAAACAGCTGTCTGAGAGCTGATTATAGTTGGATTGGAGCAGCTTTAGTGAGACATTGCCTCCATTCTGCATCATCCTCCAAAAGACCTAGAACCTTGCATGTCTCCTGATAAGTTGGATAGGTGTGGCTATTGACTGTTTTGAGATTAGCCTATCATGTTGCATTGGTTCCTTTTTCCTTGTCTTAGTGAAGCAATGTACATTCTTCCAATGGCTGTACTTCTCTGCTTCTACTTCCAAGTCCTTTTAGATGCTTTATAAACAAACTTGGTTGGAAAGTTCTGATAGGTGGTGTTATTGTTGGAAAACTTAGGATTGGCTTGAAACCAAGCAGTGAGTACAGTCTTGTTTGCATTATTTCTAGCAGCTACCAACTCCATTGATTCATTATCCTGGAAATAGACTTCATGCTGATTTTCCAGGTGCACAGGCAACTAGTACACTGAAGGATGTTCAGCATGCATGTTGAATTCAAAGATATGCAAACAGGCTTCAGGTGCAGAAATGCATCCAAGTGTTTTTTGATTTCATCCCTCTCATTTCTGGCAACTTCCAAACTTGTCCTGTCATGGCCTTTATAGATGTACTTGTAAATGTATTTAATTGCATCCACTAAAGCACAGACTTCCACATTGATGTGGCATTTGCTTTACCTTGAACCATGAATTACCGCTGCCATCCTATTGACCTCAACAGATTCTCCACATCATAGTTGTGGATAATGTGTCAAACTTTCTATAACTGATATTGTTCCACTATACATAGCCTGAAACCGATTGCAGGTGCACATGCACTATATCAATCAAAGCTATCTAAGATCTGTTTTATTTGCACATTGATGCAAAATGTAAGTTTATTTACAAGCTGCTAAGTTGAGCTGGAATGGAATCAGGCTGAACGTAGTAGTAAATCAACTTTATTTCACTAAGCTTGTGGGCTGTAGATTACACACACATGCACTTGTGAAGAGAGTATAAATTTTATTGATTGATTCTGAGTGCAAAACTAAGTTTACATGTTGGAAGGGTTCAAATAAAATTGTAAACTCAAAGTCAATACTACTGCTTTGGCCTAAGAGGTCCACTCCCTGGGGACTCCGAGCCATGGCATAATGATTGCTTGGCCTCAGTCCCCAATTTCTCCATTCTTTTATACACTTCCCCTGCATGCACGGACCACACAATATTCACATGATTATTTGTCAAGTCATTGCATTTGGCTGTTTCCAGGCTCTGGTATGTGGGTTTTTTGTTCTTCCAAGGGCCTGGCTGGGCTAAATCTTGTCCCATGTTTTTCCATTGGTTGAACCCTCTATGTTTCTCCCTGCTCTTCTACCTTCTCTCCTCCATGGTCCCCATCCCCGTTGTTGTTCATCATAGCATGGCCATGTGAGAGAGGTTTGAGGATGAAAATGGTGTGTTGGGTGGTGAAACCTGCTTGACAAGATGGCATCAGTTTTGATGGAACAGAGATCTTGGAGTTTTATGCTGAGATTTCCATTCCGCCAAGCACTGCCACCTCATCAGCTGTTTCCATGCCATCAGTCTTTGATTGCTGCCTCATTGCTGTGTATTACTGCTCTGACAGGCGTCCTTTTACATAGTTTTTGGGGTTGTTTTTGAAGTGAGTCCCTGAGTCTACAGTTTTTGACTCTTTTGCTTATGGGTTTCAGCGTTTTTAGGGGTATATTGGGGACTCTTATTTGACTTCTTTTGTCTGCCTTGAGTGAGACAGACATGTCACCTCCCCCGCACTATTTAAATGACTGTCCCCAGTCATTGTAGTTTACTTGGTGAGTTGGCTTTTTCTCAACCAGTCTCTTGTCTGCAAGTGAAATTGAAATTTTCTTTTTGCAGTTTAGCCAGAAAATAAATTTCTTTTGTTACCCCTTTTTGTTTGGTCTTTTGATCACAGCCATGCTACTTCAAGACGACTTGCTTTCTCAGCCTTTTCTAGTACATGGCACCTCCTCCTACACCCACAGCCCCTTGTAACATGGTCAAAGCCAAGCCCCATTCCCAGGTTGTTATTATGACCCCTTCTCCAAAACCTGCCACATCCCCTCCTCACACCATGCCTGAGCTTCCTGATTTCTACGGCATGCTTCAGCATGCCATGAAACAAGATGGCAATATGGTTATTGTTACCATCCTGAACCTCCTGCTTTTTGCAGAGGCCACCATTGGCCTTTGCGCAACTGCCAAAGCCTTTCCCAGGATGCCTTCTGATCATGTTCGGTTCCTGGGTGGTGCTGGCTGGGTATGGCTCTCTCTTTCCTCTGCTCATCTCTCTACGCTGATTCTCTTGGCTTAGTGCTTTTCTGGCAAGGGCCAATTCCCTTGTATTTCTGACCAGAAAGGCCTCTGTGAGGCCCTTTCTGACATCCTTCCTTTGTTAGACTGCAATGTGGTGGATCCCACTGGCAATGTCAAGCCCTTCTTTGCTTTTGCAGATGCGCTCGTCATTATTGGTGAGCACCACCAAGAGCAGCATAAGAAGAAACTTGAGGAGGTGTGTCCTTGCTTTTCCCAAACTTATCTGCTCTTCTAACTTTATTTTGTTTTTACAGGCACGCTGTCATGCTCAAGACAAGGATGTTGAGATGCTTGGTATGCTTGCTTCTCGTGCTATCAAGCATTGTGCTAACATAAGTCCAGCTTGCAAGCTTGACCTCGTTGCTTGGCACCTTGATGCACTGACTCTAACTCTTGCCCCTCTTCAGAACGAGCCCAAGGGCAAATCCAAAGCTAAGAAGCTTAAAGTTCAGCCTTCTCTGAGTGCGTTCTTACTTCTTTCTTCCTTTTTCTTCCTCCTGACTTCTTCAGGCAAATTTTCTTAGCTACATACCAGCCTGGATCTGAGGCTGTCCTCACTCTCTTAAGCCAGGTCAATCTCGTTCTTGACGGGGCTCTTTTGGCTGAGGATAGTGAGGAAGTGCCTTGTCACTCCCTCCAAAAATGCTGAGATGCTGTCGATTTTGCAGTTCAACAGTGACTCTATATTCTTGATACTGGTCTTCAGGCCTTTAAGCTTGCATCTGAATGGTTGAGCTGTTTGGACAAAGCTTTGGGGCCATCTGATGTTGATATGACCAGCTCTCTTCTCAAGGCTCTGCAAGTCTCACTGGCTGTGGGTCTCTTTTACTCTTCTCCCTTTGTGGTCATTGCCCTACTTAATTTTATAGTCTGGTAATGACAACTCAGACGTCAAGTTTCAAGATCCCCTGCAGAATGAATCCAATAACACCGTGGACGTTTAAGAAGGTCCAACAATGCAAGTATCAATGTTGCTTGTGCCTCATATGAAATACTTTATCCCCCCTTCCTTACACTCCATAGTTCCCCAATAAATTTCTTAACACCAATTTTGACCACCTTAAGTTTATTTATGCAAGGTAAATTTAACTTTTAGTGTTTTTCCCACTTTCTGAGTTTTTCTCCTCTTGCGAGGTTTGAACTCTCCACCTTGGCACTTTATCCTAATGTTCGGTCTTTTTAAATCAGCTTTTTACTGACTTAGTTAAAGACTGTTTATTAGATTTGCATGTGCAGGGTGGTCATTATTTTTAATAGGCTCATATCACTGTACTCTCTTTCTGAGTGTGCTTTTTCCTGGCCCATCCTGCCTTGGCCATGAAGTATTAGATACTTGTAGCCAGTCCTACTATTTGTACCCCCAACAGAGGCTAGTTTTGCTTACAGAAGTGCTGCTGCTTATTTTAGCCTTCTGGTGCCAGACCTAACTCTTGGGCAGTTGGCTCATGGAGTTTTACTGATCCAAAAGAGATGTCTTTGGTACTGTCTTCTGTAGGTTTCTGCAGTTCTTCCCTCAGCTCTCTTAGCTTATCAGGGGTAATGTCTACCCTGTAAGGGCGACTTCCGGAGGTTGTGGCTAATCACACAACTGGCAGAGGGAAATCCAAAGTTTATTAGAAGGTAAGTATAACAGAGATGGTAGGTAGGTAATCACCTGGCAGAGGGGAATCCAAAGAGAACAAGTCTAAGATTCCCCAGAGCCAAGGGTCCAAAAATAGTGTTAAAAGTCACATGACCAGATTATGTAAAGGACTGCTGGAGCAGTGGCAGAAGTCACATGACCTGATTACATAAAGGACTGCTGGGGTCTGTGCTTTGTCAGCAGCTGCTGGGACACACACTGACAAAGCACACAGCCACCAGCCAATCTGGATATGAGTAAGTAATCAAGTAAGCAATATGGGTGTCCAGTGGCTGTGCTATGTCCAATGTGTTGATGGGGGCACAGCCACCAGCCAATCCCGACTAAAGTAAGTAAAGGCAATGGAACAAATGTAAGTATAAAGGAAAAAGGAGAGAAGGAAAAAGGAAGGAAAGAAGTGTCCCCTGACATACCCACTGCTCTAAGCCTTGTGGCAAAGCTAGTTTTTTACGAGCTTTATAAGGGACAACTCAAAAGGCAGCCACTCGTGCTTGCCAAACTGACCCATCTAGCTCTGCTACAATGTAATTGCCACCACGAGTCTTGGCAATAACTACCATAGGCCCATGGAACCGTGGCAACATCTTAGCACTGAATGAGCTTTCAGTAATCATGTTTTTGACTAGGACTAGATCCAATGGTTTGAAATTGAAGTCCTTTATTGAGCTCTTATGCTCTTCTGCAAACTTCAATGCCCACTGGAGCTTGTCCTTTCCAACACGCTCCCTCATTTCCTCAACATGCTGATGGTGCTTGGCCAATGCTCTGGCACGATACCCAATTAGTTCCTCTGTTGTTAGAGGTCCCTCTAGTAGTTCTACTAACCAGGTGGCCTCAGCCAAGTCCAATGGTAGAGTAGGGTGAGCACCAGTGACCATGAAGTATGGTGAACATCCAAATCTCTGCCTTATGGTTATTCGGTCACTTCACATTACATGATAAAAGAACCAGAACTACTTGGTGCAATCCTCACAAGCTTTGAATAAGGCTTGTCTTACATCCCAATGAGGATGTTGTCAGGGGACTTCCATTTCGGGTCACCCATTACATCAGCCTCCGACAAGTCGACCATGACACAGCCACCTTACATCAGCAGTTGTCCCAGCAGCTGGTTACGTCAGCGTCTGCCCAGTTGGCTGCCACAGCCACATTCACGGTCAGGTGACCTCCATAGTATTTTCGGACTCCTGGCACAGGGAATCCTTAGACTTGTTCTCTTTGGATTTCCCTCTGCCAGGTGATTAGTTACCTTCCTGTT
>JAGGAT010001108.1:0-11602 GCA_017657195.1 Termitomyces sp. T70a | reverse complement strand
GCCATGTAGCCTCACTATCTCTTGCAGATAGATCCAGGACAGCTGAGACGCTGTCATGGTAGTATGTACTGGTACTAGATGTACCATACTGGTCATGCAACATATGATTACCCACAGATAATTGAAACCCTTGGACTCTGGGAATGGACCAATAAAGTCCATTCCAATAGAGTCCCAAGGCTTGGTGGGTATAGGCAGGGAATGAAGCTTCCCTGCAGGGCGCTGATTGCTCCCTTTTGCCCGCTGGCACGACTCACAAGTCATGCAAAAAGCGAGTGTATTGGCTACCATGGTTGGCCACCAATACCAACGGCGGATATATTCCATTGTTTGTTGAGCCCCAAAGTGGCCCAACATGCTATGAGCCTGGTCAAGAATCTGGGTTACCAATTTGCAGTCCTGGGATATACATAATATCTTGGTTCTGACCAGATTTTTTATCCAGATCAAGTTGCCCAACACCCAAAAGGCCTTATAGTCCTTTGGGTGTTTCAAGATTTTTGTAAACAGGGTATCTTTATAGTACCCTTCACTGACCCTGCGACGTGGCAACACGTCAATATAGTTGCGGAGCATGTGAGCTGTGGGGGAGGCTTGTAAAGCCTCACCTAGCAGAATGTCCGCATTCTGGTCTTGGGCAGGAGGACTAATACTATCCGCCCTACCCGCAGCCAGTATCTGAGCCTCCTCATCTTGAGGCTCACGCTGATCTAGCAGGGGTCCTGGGTGGATCATATTAAGATCCACACACACCCATAGCTGGTCCAAGTGCTGCTGCAGCTCAGATACCCATTGAGGGGGCAAATTGTCTTCCTCGGGGTCTATCCTTGCATCAGCAAGAACAAAATTGTATATATGGTGTATGTCTTTAGACGTATCACTCTCATAGTAGCAAGACAGACAGTCTGCAACTTTATTCAATTCTCCTTTGACATATGTAATGTCAAAGTTGAATTTGGACAGGTAATCCATCCAGCGCCATTGGCACGCTGATAGATTCTGTTGAGTTTTGAAAAACTCAAGCGCCTTGTGATCTGTGATCACATGGATTTTATATCCTAGGAGCTTATCCTCCCATTTGAGGAGAGCTTCTAGGATTGCCAAGGTCTCAAGTTCATGCATGGCATAATTTTGCTGTGCATTAGTGAACTTTTTGGACATGAACCTGGCAGGCCTACAGGTCTGCCAAGTTGGTCCTTGACCATACATGGCTCCAATGCCTGTCTTTGAGGCGTCGCACACCAGCCAAATTGGATCCTCTTTATGAGAATCAATGGGTTGAATGATTGGCATTTCACTGCAGATATGCTTAATCATATCAAAACACCTCTGGTGCAAGGGTCGCCAATAAAAGGGTGACCCATTCTGCATCATCACCATGAGGGGTCCGGTATACGCAGATATATCAGGCAAAAAATTGCTGATATAGTTTACCAACCCCACAAAGCATTGGATATTATTGTAGGTTCTAGGAATGCACCATTCCTGGATCCTAGTTAATTTAGACTCATCAGAGTGAATACCCTGATTGTCTATAATGTGCCCTAAGCACTCTATGCGTTCAGCGTAGAGTTTGCACTTCTTCCACTTGAGGTAGAGCTCGTTTTGGCATAGTCATTCAAATACAAATACTATGCCAAGATGGCGCTCGTGCTCCTTGATGGAATCAGAGTAGACAAATATATTGTCTAGATATACATGCATCCATTGTCCAATGACGTCCCAAAAAATGGACGTCATTAAGCGCTGGAATGTAGCTGGAGCATTACAGTCTCCAATTTGCATAATATGGCTATAATACATTCCCGTAATAGTTATAAATGCAGTTTTGGGTATGTCCAATGGACGTATCCATAGTTGCTCATATGCATCAGTGAGGTCAATCTTTGACCTCACTCTTGCATGAGCTACATCTTTGTGTATGACCTCCTGGTCAGGTAAGGGCGTCATGTCCTTAACCATATTGTCATTACACTGGCAAGCATCTAGAGCTGTTTGCAATGTCCCATCCTTCTTTGGAATACAGAGAAGAGGTGCAGTGTGATTGGCTGCACATGGCTCCCACCATTTTGCCCGCACATAGCGCTCAATTTTTGCTCTGAGCTGGTCCTGGAGGAATCGTGGACACCGTGGCATAAAGTACAAGTACCTTTTTGACTTGTTGATGAGGTTAATCTCATGATTTACGCATACACTCATAAGCCAGTCTTCAAGTTCACTGAACTTGGAGGACCCTGTATAAGGAGTAATAACCTTTAGAGATTCAGGTCGTTTACCTTTTACTCCTTCTGGCATTGCTACTCAAACAGCTAAAAGCTGTTCAATAGTTGCTTGCAGACGATTATGCATTATCTGCCTATGAAACTCATGCGCTTCCTCCACTCCAGGAGTGGCAAACCGCCCATGGTGTTGAGGAGGCATCTCTAACCTCCTTGGCTGCCACAATTCCATACCCCCTCGAGGGTATGACTGTCTCACATGGCCAACATTGGCCATCCTTGAGTCCATCACTGTGCTTCCAAAGCGTGGTGGTAAATTCATTGTGGCAGATGCAGGTTGGGGAGATCCCCTCTGAGCTTCGGAAGCTCCGAGGTGGGCCTCACCTTCCTCCTGCTTTACCATTGGAGGGAGTTCTGATTGAACTCCACTCACATTGCAGGTGTCCACAGGAGTGTTCCTGTGGAACCTCACACCCTGATCTTCTATGAAGGAATGACCATAATCCTTCAGATCTCCCTGATGGAACTTCTGTAGAACAACATGGTTGTTTCACGTTAAGCCCTGTTGTTGGGTTGTATTGCGCCATATTGGGGCACGATTGAGATCTGCTGTAAAGGCAGATCCTCGTTTAGTTGATGCAGCTTTGTTAGAAACAATTGTTCCTAATGCTGTTCTCCTCTGGTGCTCCATTGCAGCCTGTCTGACCACATAGTTCTGGGGAGTTTCTCCTGGCTGTTGAGGAGCTTGAAGCATTGAAAATGCTTCATCGACCAGAGGCAATAACAACAGTTTGTCCTTCTTGGACATAGGAGATGGCCACTCCAAGGATACTTGAGATCCTCGAAGCTGTTTCCTCTGGAGGTATTCTTTCACCTCTTGTTCCAAGGATTCAATGTAGAGTTTGATGAACTCTTCAGGGGCATTGGGGATAATATTATCCCCCAGACTTTGCTGAATCACAATATGTTTAGCCACTCTGGCGGCTAACCATTGTCTGGTAGAGGCTTTGGGAACCTCTACATGGTCTCTCCAGAATGCAAGGACTCTCCGGTTGAGAATCTCATCCGGACCTGTTTTGCGATCTGTATCTGAGGTATCAGGTGCTTCCTCAGGGACCATCTCTATGTAGGCTGAGAACATCGTTCTCCTCCCTAAACCTGATGATGGGCCAGCTTGCGATGGAACTGGCTCCTCTACATAGGGTTCCCTATAGGCACCCTGCACACCTATCGAGGTGCGTTGAGGTCGCATAGTTCCAACAACAGAGCTCTCTTGTAGCTCGGTCTGGCTCACCACATGATGCACACTGGAAGAGACTGCTCCAGTCTCTCCACCCTGTACGGACTGTCGACCATCATCTAATGGTTGAATGGGCGTAGTGGAGAAAAGGCCTCCTGGCATTACTCCACCTCCCACATCCACAGCATGACATAATGTGGCATCACTTTCTAATCCCCATGGAGCGCTCTGGGGCACTCTGCTCACCAAGTTCCCAGGATCATGCCCAGAAACTCCTCTCTCTGTGGACATTAATATGCCCACACACTACTATAACAGAGCAGAACCGTTTTAGTGCAATCACTGATGGTAATGTAGAACTTCTTTTGAGGAAGTTTGGTCACTTGCCATAGCAAAGATAGTTGTAACGCAGTTACTGAGCCTTTTATGCACAAGGCCATAAGTCAGAACCTATCAATTGATTCTGGCTACAGTTGTGCAAAAAAGACTACTTGAAGTTACGTAAGAAACTTCACAACTTATATAGTAATTACATAATAACTAAGTAAAATAATAACTATAAAGTAATAATACTTTATACCAGTGCTGTAACACTGCGGGTGCCGGAAAATGTTTCCATTGCAAAAAGAGAAAAAGAAACATGTTATGCCATTTCCAGGGCACATATTTCAAAGGAAAAAAGGCATTAGACAATGGAAAATGCCTTTTTCCAAAAGAAAAAGCTGACAAAGAAATGGCATAACATGTTTCTTTTACACTTTTTCCAATGGAAACATTTTCCAGCGCCCGCAGTGTAACAAGCATGATCCGTTACACTTAGTTCACTATATTTGGAAAAAGGAGTTATAGGTTACTTGACTTGAAGTCTTGTCTCATGTTTTCTAGTGGCCTTTGTAAACTGCAATACCTAAGATTTTCAGAAGTGCTGTGATGCATCAAAAAAGCATGTCTTCCATTAGAAAAGAGTAGGTGAGACTCACACTATCTCAAAAGGCAGTGCTACTGTTACTCTGGACACCTCTTCTAGCACTGCTGAACCCTACAAGTACTGTGCCAATACTATTGCATGCTTTTTCAGGTACAGTATAAATGTGTCACTACTCCATTACTCTATTACTTTTCTAATCTTTAGGGAACTCCTCTAAGCAGGTATTCTAGTACTAATCTAATGCAGATGCCATGAAACCTCAGGATTTCAAGAGTGAATTTCTTTGCTATTATTGTAAGGGCAACTTCTAGAGGCTATGGCTAAGTCCCACAGCTAGCAGAGGGAAATCTAAAGTGGTATGGCCTGTGCTATCCTCCAACCAAGTAGGCAGAAGTCTAGAGAGTTGAGAGAGTTGAGAGCAAGGCTGAGAAGTGAAGAAATAGACATAAAATATGTGAAAAAAGGGTGAAGAAATAAACAAGAAATAAATATGAAATAGTAGTCCCCTGATATCTACAACATTGATGGCACTTTCAATGAAGCTAGATCTATATGCTTTGTAATAGATTTGATTTTCCACTATTGCACTCATGTGGAGTATGCCATTTTTGCAGTCACTAGCCTTAGAAAGCAAGATATGATATTTGGATTTACTTAGCTTTGGAATCATAACCCTGAGATTGACTGGGCTAAGAGTGAAGTGTGCATGAGTCGCTGCCCTCAACAATGTTTCACTTGTGCTAAGAAAGCATGAGAAGAGCACAGAGCACTAGTTTGTGAGCATGCTGCTATCTGAGCATGTTGAGCTGGATACCTTTCTTTTGCTAATCTCAATTTGCTAGATCTCCTACTCCTGGCATTCCCTTCTAAAGAAGCCTTCTATGAGGATGTCAGAAGTGTGTAGTGTGAACCTTGACAGGAAGAGGGATGTGAAGAGGAGTTTATTGCTGCTCTGAATCTAGAGTTTCCTAACAAGGCTATTGAGGCAGGTGATAGGATTAATGCAACTACTCTGCAACTCCTACAAACAATGGAGGAGATTTGGGCTAGTCAGACTACTTCACAACGTCTGGCCCAGGCATTCACTGCTAACTCTGCACCAAAGCCATTTTAGGATGCAGTTTCTTATTACTTACAGGACTTTGAGGATATCTTCTTCAAAGCATTATTTGACTCTCTTCCTAAGTGCAAGAAGTGGAATCATGCTATAAAGCTTATTCCTGCTGCAGATATATCTAGCTGCAAAGTTTATTCTCTCAATCCTTGGGAGCAGAATGAACTGGATGCTTTTCTGCAGGAGAATCTGTAAGGATGACCTCTAGAGGCTATGGCTAAGTCACACAGCTGGTAGAGGAAGATCCAAAGTATATATTCAGTACTATTTAAGGTTGTACAGATATAGCTACACACCTAGTAGAAAAAAATCCAAAGAGAACAACTCTGGGCATTCCCTATGCTGAAGATAGCACTTCTAAGGCTCTAGATGCATGGGAGCTACTGTACAGAATAACAGAAAGCCTCAACCTAACCTAAAGTAGTAGAAACCTGGTGATTGTCCAAATCAGAAGTAGCTATGCTAGGAGGCTGACAGTAAATGAATTACAGACAAAGAATCAGCACAGCTAGAGTTCTAAAAGTTGTACCAGCAGATAGGACTTGAGGAAATGCATAAAGAAAAATCATAGTGAGGGTGGCCAGGGAAGGGGTAGAGGGTGAGAATGAGAGATGAAAGAAGGGTCTCAATGTCGCTATACCTGAAAACTGACAGTAAATGAATTATGGACAGAAAACCAGTGCAGCTAGAGTCCTAAAGGTGGTACTGGCTGGTAGGGCTTGAGAAAATGCATAAAGGAAAATCATAGTAGGGGTGGCCAGAGGAAGATTAAAGAGTAAGAAGGAGGGATAAAAGAATGGTTTCTCTAACACTAAAGCTTTGGATGCATGGAAACTACTGTACAGAACAACAGAAAGTCTCAACTCTAACTTGAAACAGCAGAAATTGAGAGATTGTCCAAAAATAGAAGTGGCTATGCTGGGAGATCTGACAGTAAAGGAATTCTCTGCATACAATGCAGCTAGAGTCCTAAATGCTGTACCAGCAGGTAGGGCTTGAGGAAATGCATAGAGAAAATGTAACTAAAGTAGTTGAAAAAGGATTAGAGAGTTAAGAGGAGGGTAAAAAGGGAGGGATCTTCTGACAGAAAGAACTCCAACCTCAATAGGAGGCTTCTTGGATATATATTTCTCTACTTCACTCTGGTACAGTCTTCTGTCCAAGCAAAAGATTCACTTCTCCTTATATCCAGACTTCAAAGCCTGAATTAGAGACTAGCAAGCTAGCAAGGACTCAGACTTAGTAGCAATGAGCAAGAACCTAAAAAACCTTATTTATAAGATGACTGATGAGAGAGTGAAGCTCTTGTCTCTGCAACAGAAAAGACAATTAAGACAAATAAAAAAGCAGAACATTAGAATCTGCCATACTCCTTTTGCATCACAGGTCTATTTGAAAGGGCATATAGTATTTTCATAACTAACCTGATTATATATATGAAAGAAGCATTAGTTTTTATAGTTTCATATTCTGTTCTAGTGCCCTACTTTCTATATTCTATTAAAGGCTTTACACTAAATATTAAAAATGCTTCAATCATATAAGAAGCTGAGTATGTGTTAGAAAGTGGATCCTATACAACATAATTATATGTAAGCCCTCAGTCTTTGCTCAATCAACTGATATTAATTTCCTACCTATACGACGTGATTATATGTAAGTCTGTATCATATGGTCAGTATTGTCTAGTCATCTAGTCTATATTGTAACTCACCCTCAGTCTTTGCTCAATTGACTGAGGGTGCTGATAACATGGTATGGTATATATATATCTATTTTGTCCATTATTCTTTCAGATAAAGAGTGCATTGGCCAATGCAACCCTGAGTGCTTTGTATTTCCAAGTCTGGTCCAATGCTTGCAGTGAACTTGAATGCCAGATTGCAACAGTATGAAGCTATAAGAATTGTCAGAGATACACTCAGAAAAAACAACAATCTTTACTGCACTCCTCAAAACCAAGCTCAGCAACAACACTATGTCTCAACACAATATAAACTCAGCCCTGGTGATTATCAATATATTTGAGATCAAACTGGCAGCAGGAGAAAGCATTGTCCCTAGAATGATGATGTTTAGTATTAAAAGGCTCACCTAGAATATATATTTTGCTCAAATCCTGCCTATAAATTGAGCAGATTACTTTGCAATTCTACTAGCCATCCACACTTTAACATTCGTTGATATAGACTATGGCTGCACAATGCCAGTTAAAGAGGATAACAGACTACATTACTTTAACTGCAAAATCATAGATCACAACCAGCCAAACTGTGAATATGCCAAGTCAGAAGGCTAGTTTTATAATGCAAGTGCTAACATAAAAATCAAAGAAACTAAGGAATTTGCTACTTTTAGCAAGCATATAAAGAGCAGTAGTACAAACAGACAAAGAAGCTTTTTTAAAAGCAGAGGCAGAAGAAGTGGTAGTTGGAATATGAACTATATGGATTAGAAGTATAATAGATTCTAGCCAACAACCACCCACTTGCTGAGATATTGTAGAAAGAGCACTCCAAAGTAGAGAACTATCTTTCCTCACTGGAACATGTGTTGGATACAATACTAAGGTAAATTACTGGGCCCCAGAATAACAGGTAACCTAAGTAAAACTCTCTGACTAGGCCAGAAAGTGCAGCATTATATTTATAAGAATTGTGCTATGCAGTAACTCTGCTAAAATGAAAGATGCATTATATCTGAAGCATTACTCAAATACACCACCTGCAACAATGAGAGAATTAACACTATAAGAAGCAAACAATGGTAATGAACACTTTTCCAATTAGATAGGAAAGAAATATAGCCATACTATCATTTATAACCTTGATAATAGCCTAAGAGGAATTGGTGATGAATTATGGCTCTCTTAGATATGAGATAGAAAGAAAATACTAACTTTATCCTTATAGATATGTAATGAGGAAAACACTGGAAATGTTAACACTTTATTTAATCAGAAAACAAAATAAGAGAGACAGAAGAAGGGTGACTGGAATTGCCTCTCTAAATATGAAGAAAGAAGTTTCACTTCAATATAAAACAAATAGTATCAAATGTACTAAATAATAAAAAAAAGGAAAATAAATATACTTGCTCCTATAAATGCACATGCATCAATGTTGAAGTTGTTTTGATGTTTTTTATTTACCAATAAGAGCATGACAAAGTAAATAAAGAACAATATATCAATTAATAAATCAAAATTCTTGACTTCTTTCGTATAAAGTCCTTGTTTGTTATCCACCATTTCTTTAATCCTATTCTTGTAATGTCACTACTCAGCTCCACTAATGGATTACTGATCAAGATGTTTGAGTCCTTTTCTCTCCTCTCAGAAATAACCTCTTTGATTTCAAGAGCAGGCTGAGAAAGGTAGTAAAATGCAAGTGCTTGTTTATTATTATAGAAATATACTGACAAATTTCTTATAAACTAATATGTGGCAAGGTAGAGCATTATAAAAGTATGTATTATACATTGTAATAGAGCTTGTTTTGTATTGTATAAAATATGTCCAGCAGAGTCTGCTACATTGTAGCAGAACTCCACAATATGTTGCAGAATACACAGCTGAAAAATGTCAATAGTATGCTATACTACACAGTTCAGCAGATCTATATAGTTGCAGCTCTGTTCATAGATTTTTAGGCAGCAGATGACAAATTTTGAAGCAAATTTGCAACAGATCACAGATTTTTGGCTATGCAAATGATGGAAATCATTGAATAAATGCTAAATATATAATGGAAATCTTAGACACATTTTTTATATATAGATTTGCATAGTATTTGTTATCTATGCATTGTTTTCTGAGCAATGAATAACAAATTTGTTATGGATTTATAATGAATTTGTGGCAAATAATGGATTTTAAATAATGGCAACTATTGAATGAAAGTAAAATGTAAAATAGAAACTTCTAACAGATTTTTTACATTTGAATGGTTATGTATAGTATGTGTTATTTATTCATTAGTTTCTAAGTAAAGAATGGCAGATTAATAGATTTTAAATAATAGCAACCATTGAACAAATTCAAAATGTACACTGATGGATTTTTTACATTTGAATAGATATACATAGTATGTGTTATCTACAGTGGCTCAAAAAACTGTTCCAATGTTTTATACTTTTTGAAAGATGACATTGGCATGAAAAGATTGGAAGTATCTAAAATTTTAGTTAAATCATGTAAAATACTATGGCATTGCAGCTACAAATTGCATCTTAGCTTATGTTATTCTGATGGAGTAATGGCCATTTTAAAATATCTACTCATTGGGACAGTTTTTTGAGCATATCTAATTTTGGTATTTAGTACTTTGTATGTCCTCCATGTGCCTTGATAACTGCTTAAATCCTTCTAAGCATGCTTTCTATCAGTTTTTGGCATACTTCTGCTGGTATTCCATTCTACTCCTTTGCAACCCTCTCCCACAATTTATGCACACCATGAGAAGGGGTTTCATACTGCATAAGCTGCTTCTTGAGGTACTTCCAGAGGTGTTCAATAGGGTTAAGATCAGGGAATTGGGCTAGCCACTAGAGGACATCAAAGTTGTTGTCTTCAAATCACTTGTTAGCCCTCTTGGAGTTGTGTTTGGGGTCATTGTCCTGTTGAAAGTAGCAGGCACTCTCCTCCATCTTCAATTTTTCAAAGCTCTTCTTTGCTCCATCCTCTAAAATTTCACAGTACTGCTCTGCATTCATAATTTCCACCACCTCTACCAGCTTTCCTACCCCATTCCAATCCATACAGCCCCATACTATGAGATTATTCCCTCCTCCATGTTTCACAGTAGGTGTAGTAGTTTAGTTTGAAATGCCTTCTTCTTTTAGCTTCCACACATACTGCTTTCTATCTGACCCAATCCTGTTAATCTTTGTCTCATTGGTCCACAACACTTTTTTCCAGTTCTTCACAGTCCAGCTTTGATGCTCTTGAGCCCATTTAAGTCATAGTTGCCTATGCCTAGCTTTGAGCATAGGAACTTTCCTCTTTGTAGCAGATTGATACTCCTTCTTCTTCAGCACATTCTAGACAGTCTGAGGAGAGACAGGATTGGAAATGATGTTGTTGATAAAATTGGTGGCCTGAACAGCTGTATATTGGGAGGATTAGTAGAAAGTTGGAGGTAAACAAGGATCAAGTCTCTTAGTTGAGATTTGTCAAACAATGGCCTGTTTATCATGTAGAGTAAGCTTAGCTAGATGGCCTCCAGAATGGTTTTCCTTGTTCACCTCCAACTTTCTACTAATCCTCCCAATAGTAGACTTTCCTAAACCAGTTTTAGCCTCAATCTGACACAGAAAATACCCTTGAGCAAGGAGAAAAGCAACAGTAGAGCATTGTGCAGAAGAAGTAGCTTTTATGATGGTGGTTGAAGGTCAAGATGTGGTTCAACCAACTTGAACCACTCCCAAATATACCCAAACATAGTCACATGACTCTGTTGATATTCCCACATGCAACTTATTCTTTTTATTTCTGACTAAAATAGAGATAAATCTGCAAAGTTGAAGATGCTCAAAAAACTGTCCCAACAAGTGAATATTTTAAAATGGTTATTACTTCATCAGTTTTGACTAAGATGCAATTTGTAGCTGCAATGCCATAGTTTTTAACCAAAATTTTAGATACTTCCAATCCTTCATGCCAATATCATTTTGCAAAAAGTATAAAATATTGGGACAGTTTTTTAAGCCACTGTATCTACATAAATACTTCTTGGCACATTCTCTGAGACCTTGCCTGGACTTCTCATAACTTAGCATGCCCAATGCATATTCAGGTTTAGTATCTGTAGTAATGACAGTACTGATCTACTTTTGGGCATTATCAATATAAGCAATAAATCCAAGAATCTTTAAAAGTGTTAGAATTTGGACCTTCTAATAATATACAGACACCAGTTAGTGTCTAATCCTCAGTCTGTATTATAAGCAACTGTATTCCTGTACCTAATAATATACTGATATGATGTTGCCACATCATTTGGAGACATAATGAACACTAGAAGTCAAAATAAACATTTATTAGGGCTGAAAACTGTAAGCCTCCTGGTAAAATACAAGTCTCAGCAACATATCTCCTAAAA
>JAGGAT010001107.1:0-11614 GCA_017657195.1 Termitomyces sp. T70a | reverse complement strand
TGCTGATATAGTTTACCAGCCCCACAAAGCGTTGGATATCATTGTAGGTTCTAGGAATGCACCATTCCTGGATCCTAGTTAATTTAGACTCATCAGGGTGAATACCCTGATTGTCTATAATGTGCCCTAAGCACTCTATGCATTCAGCGTAGAGTTCACACTTCTTCCACTTGAGGTAGAGCTGATTTTGGCGTAGTCGTTCAAATACTACACTGAGATGGCACTCATGCTCCTCGATGGAATCAGAGTAGACAAATATATTGTCTAAATATACATGCATCCATTGCCTGATGACGTCCCGAAAAATGGACGTCATTACTGGAATGTAGCTGGAGCATTACAGTCTCCAATCTGCATAATATGGCTATAATATGTTCCCGTAATAGTCATAAATGCAGTTTTGGGTACGTCCAATGGACATATCCATACCTGCTCATATGCATTAGTGAGGTCAATCTTCAACCTCACTCTTGCACAAGCTACATCTTCGCGTATGACCTCCTGGTTGGGTAAGGGTGTTACGTCCTTAACCATATTGTCATTATGCTGGCAAGTGTCAAACGCTGTTTGCAGTGTCCCATCCTTCTTTGGGATACAGAGAAGGGGTGCAGCCTGATTAGCCACACACAGCTCCCACCATTTTGCCTGCACATAGCACTCGATTTTTGCTCTGAGCTGGTCCTGGAGGGATTGCAGGCACCATGGCATGAAGTACGAGTACCTTTTTGACTTGTCAATGAGGTTAATCTCATGATTAACCTCTCTCCAAGAAGGAAGCTCCTCCTTGGTGCCATTTACGATATCATGGTACCATTTGTACCACTGCTGCCATAGACGCAGAATATCATCTCGCGTCAACTTAGGCTCTGCAGCCCATTCCTTCTCCCTACGAGTCCAAGGAATCCGTTGATCCTTGGGTCCCGTACAAACGACGTTACTATGTTTGTACTTCTCCTGTAGTGCCGCCAGATGAATTTCACACTTGTCTGGGATATTGAGCCGATTCTTCGGCTCTCCTCCTGGTGTAGGAGCCCATCAAAGCTCCTGCGGTTCCAAAATCTCCTCTGGGAAGGCACTCCAGAATACCTCTCTGCAGGTCCTCACCCTTCCAGGGGCTTCCCATGCACTCAGGTCTCTCATGACCTGATTCCACTCCTGCGGCATATGTGGGTCACAGTCCCACTCCCTCACAGCTTTGGGCACTGGCATGTCCCAAATCTTTCTACTGGTCTCACTCTTGACCAGTCAAGGTAGGGCACTGGCCGATGCTGGTTGCTTTGAAGCTCTCTGAGCTTCTCCAGATCTGCCCTCCTTCCCCCTCTTGTGAGGAGTATCACTCTCCTCACTCACTTTCAGGGGCGCACCAGTCTGTAGCGACACAGTGCTTCCAGCCTGTGCCTCCATAGACTCAGTGCATTCCCCACTTGGGGAAGGCCCACTGCCGGCCACAAGTCATGGACCCTTATCATCACAATGCTTTTCCGTAGTCCAGAAACGTTGCAGGTGTCCATCAGCCTCGTCCAACCCCAGCCTCTGCGCTGGCGTTGCCGCTCCGTCAATGATCACTTGATCATTGTCAAAGTCCAATTGGACTTTATGTTCCCTCATAAAGGGGGTGCCGATAATCATATCGTACCGGTCAAAGTTCGCAACGTCCATATAGACGTTGCTATACTCCATCGGCACTTTTATGGTCACTTGTGTACCATAATTTACGATGGAACAACTGCCAATCATTCCTAGCTGTAGGGTGATTGGAGTAGCCAATGTGGCCACTTGAATCCTGGCAACGTGCACAAAGGACAGGGTGAGCCCCGATGTAGTGCTCCCCAAGTCCCACAGCATCCACGCTTGGTGACCGTTAACCTCTACCCAGGTTACCAGGCACTCTTTGTTCACAACCAGGACCATTGGTCGCTCCATGGCAGACTTGTCTGCCAATAATTTTACCTTGCGCATCCGCACTCGATTAGGATGATCTTTTCGTTGATCATCCCCAGGTCCATAATCAGTGAGGGCATGGATTCCCTCACTATCACTGTCATGAGTATAATACTTGTTATCATACGTCTCTAATTCGACATATTCATCCTGAGGCAGGGACCCTGGCTCAGACGCATCAGCCTCATCACCAGATCCCTGGTCATGAGCACCATCTGAGCCCGGTTCTTCCTCCAATGTTTCAGACGGCGCCATAGTGTGCGCCGCACATAGATGCCCTTGTGGAGCTGCTCTATGCAGCTCCCGACAGTCTCGATCAAAGTGACCCTTCTTGCCACAGTTGTAACAAGTGGTTGGGATCGTCGTATCCCAAGGGGGTTGACCAACGGCGTTGGTCACCCCCTTTGGCCCTGTCTCAGCCACTACCTGTCGAGATTTTGACAGTGCTTTGTGCCATGGGGCACCACACCCCGGGCCTTGGGGTGATGATTCAGTCACCCAAGGTCTTACCGGCACGTGAGGTCCTCGAGGAACCTCTCACCTTGGTGGCTAATTCTCACTCCGCTTGTGAGGTCCTGCAACAGTACGTCCTGTACAGTTCTTGCTGCGCTCCAAATAGTGCGCAGCAGTCTTCCAACTGCTCTCGTAGGCTCTAGCCTCAGAAACAAACTCCTCTATAGTGTTCACTTCCAGGGCTAGTCCCCCGTCACATATGAGAGCAACAAGGATATTGGAGGGAATACCCTCCAAAAACCGCTCTTGTATTGTGAATTCATCAGGGAACACCACCATATTCTGAGCATGATCCAGCAGGGCATCATAGAAGCCCTGCACGCCCTCTTCAACCATATACCTAACTTTGCAGAATGCATCACGAGCATCCTGCATTGTAGACGGTTGAACAAAGCAATCATACAGACCAAGGACCATGTCCTTGAAGGTCCAGTGTGCCTGCGCCCGATTCATGTGGATAACATGGCGCAGGTACCATTTGAGTGCTGATGCACTCAAATAGTCCATAAGAGCGAGAACTTTTTCACGTTCTCATTCCTCTCCACCTAGCTGAGCCATTGCGTAATTTACACACACACTCATCAGCCAGTCTTCAAGTTCACTGAACTTGGAGGACCCCGTATAAGGAGTAACAACCTTTAGAGATTCAGGTCGTTTACCTTTTACTCCTTCCAGCATCGCTACTTGAACAGCTAAAAGCTGTTCAATAGTTGCCCGCAGACGATCGTGCATTGTCTGCCTATGAAACTCGTGCACTTCCTCCACTCCAGGAGTGGCAAACTGCCCACGGTGTTGAGGAGGCATTTCAAACCTCCTCGGCTGCTGCAACTCCATATCCCCTCGAGGGTACAACTGTCTTGCATGGCCAGCATTGGCCATTCTCGGATCCATCACTAAGCTCCCAAAGCGTGGTGGTAAATTCAGTGCGGCAGGCGCAGGCTGGGGAGATCCCCTCCAAGCTTTGGAAGCTCTGAGGTGGGCCTCACCTTCCTCCTGCTTTACCATTGGAGGGAGTTCTGATTGAACTCCACTCACATTGCGGGTGTCCACAGGAGTGTTCCTGTGGAACCTCACACCCTGATCTTCTATGAAGGACTGACCATAATCCTTCAGATCTCCCTGACAGAACTTCTGTAGAATGACATGGTTGTTCTACATCAAGCCCCGTCGCTGGGTTGTATCGCGCCATATTGGGGCACAATTGGGATCTGCTGTGAAGGCAGATCCTCCTTCAGTCAATGCCGCTTCATTAGGAACAATTGTTCCTAATGCCGCTCTCCTCTGACACTCCATTGCGGCCTGTCTGACCGCATAATTCTGGGGAGTTTGCCCTAGCTGTTGAGGAGCTTGAAGCATTGAAAATGCTTCATCAACCGGAGACAATAACAACGGTTCGTCCTTCTTGGACATAGGAGATGGCCACTCCGAGGATACTTGTGATCCTTGAAGTTGTTTCCTCTGGAGGTATTCTTTCACCTCTTGTTCCAAGAAGTCAATGTAGAGTTCAATGAACTCTTCAGGGGCATTGGGGATAATATTATCCTCCAAACTTTGCTGAATTGCAATATGTTTAGCCACTCTGGCAGCTAACCGTTGTCTAGTAGAGGCTTTGGGAACCTCTACATGGTCCCTCCAGAATGCGAGAACTCTCCAGTTGAGAATCTCATCCGGACCTGTTTTGCGATCTGTATCTGAGGTATCAGGTGCTTCCTCAGGAACCATCTCTATGTAGGCTGAGAACATTGTTCTCCTCCCTAAACCTGATGATGGGCCAGCTTGTGATGGAACTGGCTCCTTTACATAGGGTTCCCTATGGGTACCCTGCACACCTGTCAAGGTGCATTGAGGTCGCACAGTTCCAACAACAGAGCTCTCTCGTAGCTTGGTCTGTCTCACCATGCGATGCACACTGGAAGAGACTGCTCCAGTCTCTCCACCTTGTACAGACTGTCGACCATCATCTGATGGTCAGATGGGCGTAGTGGAGAAAAGGCCTCCTGGCATTACTCCACCTCCCACACTCACAGCACAACATGACATGATGTGGCATCACTTTCTAATCCCTGTGGAGTGCTCTGGGGTGCCCTGCTCGCTGAGTTCCCAGGATCATGCCCAGAACCTCCTCTCTCCATGGACATTGATATGCCCACACACTACTATAATGGAGCAAGACCGTTTTTAGTGCAATCACTGATGGTAACGTAGAACTTCTTTTGAGGAAGTTCAGTCGCTTGCCATAGCAAAGATAGTCAACGTAGGTTGACTTAAAAAAATGTAACGCAGTTACTGAGCCTTTCACACACGAGACCGTAAGTCAGAACCTATCAATTGATTCTGGCTACAGTTGTGCAAAAAAGACTACTTGAGGTTATATAAGTAACCTCACAACTTATATAGTAATTACATAATAGCTAAGTAAAATAATAACTATAAAGTAATAATACTGTATTCTAGTGCTGTAACGGGCACGATCCGTTACAGTTGGCTAGGCAGTGTATCTGGTAGAAAAAACTTCTTAGTAGTGTATAAGTCCATCTCTTTTAATAGTTAGACTTCATGCAATGGAAGGACTAACAGGGGCCTATAATTTGTAGAATAATCAAAGTAGCAATTAATTTTAGTGACTTTACAAAAGTGATAAGATGACTGTATTAACCTGTAAAATAATCAAAGTAGTGATTAACTATAGGAAATGAGCAAACATAATAAGAAGTAATTTTATGTAACTCATCCTCAGCGACTCTACGAAAGTGATGAGACAACTAAGAGTGCTATTTGTAGATAATAGTATTTATAAGTCTGAAAATTTTAATTTTGCAAAGACTGGTACAAGGTTCACAGTGGTGATGGCCAAGAAAGAAAAGTTATAATAAATATTTTTGTAGCGCACTGTGCAAGGCTCATCTTCCTTAACATGCTTCAATGGAGAAAATGGCCATCTGGCCATCTTCAATATTTACAATGACTACACAAATTGTGACAGTTTACATGTGCTCTCCTCTTATCTCTCATCATCCTTCTGTATTGCATACCTCTTGCAAACTGACTACATGCTGTGGATAGGTAACTTTAACAGACACTATCTTATATGGAAAATAATTGAAAATAGACACCTCAACTCCTCCAAGAATGATATGCAGAAACTTCTACATCTTCTAGGACAATACCAAATGGAACTCACATTGCTATTAGGCCTCTCTACTTTGCACACATTTCAGGATTGCTGGACAAGATGTGACAATGTGTAGCAACAGGATGTAAAGCCAAACTCAATCATTTCATGTCCTCTTTATGCCCTCCTATCACTGATCACTTGCCTATCATTACAGTGATCAAGCTCCCACTGAAAAGAAGTAGCACTGCTTCCTTCAAAAACTTTTGCAAAGTCAACTAGACAGCCTTTAATACTTCTCTGAAGGAAAAATTAACTGTGCACTTGCCAGCAGGAGTGATAACATCCAAGGGCAATTTTGACTCTAAGGTATCAATGCTGATGGCATTGATTCAAGAGGTCATAGCAGATGATGAGATTATGCTGTTATGCAAACTATGCTCATATACAAAGTGATGGTGGTCTAAAGAGCTGATGGCTCCCAAACATGAAAGAAACAGGACTAACAGTCTGGCTTGCAAGTACAGAAGAAAAGCATGGCATGCTTCCTCCAAATCAGTTTGGCAGGCATCCAAGATGGAACACTAGCAATGCAATGCTCTCAGTAGTCACTCAAATGAAAGATGCTTGGCAATCTAGCAATGTAGCAGCAGTCCTCTTCTTGGATGTCCAGGGCACCTTCTCCAACATGGTGCATGACTAACTGCTCCACAACATGCATGAGTGTGGCATGCCAGAATGTTATGTATGGCTGATAAACACATGCTAACTAGATGCAAAACTTGCATCAAGCTTGACAACTTTATATTTGCACTGATTGACATTCTCAACAGCACAACTCAAGGCTGCACACTATCAATGCTATTCTATGCATTCTACAATGGCTCTCTTGATGAGGGTAGCAGCAGAGAACTTCAAGTCTGAACTGGCATTGAGCTTTGTCAATGATTCAATGTTTCTGGCAACAGCAAAAATGCTAACTGAATGCCATGGAATCCTGGCAAACATGGTAGAATGATGCAGTGGTAAGTTCAACTAGTCCACTAGCCACAACTTGCTGTTCAAACTCTCAAAGCTCACACTCATAAAATTTCCACATTCCATGCATGATGCCATTCCTGGAGACCTCACACTGACATGCACTAATCTGGACAGTACAGCCACCACTCAGCTGGTCAAGACAGTCCACATACAAGTGCCTGGGGGTTATTTTTGACTCAGCCCTGAGATGGAATGCCCACTACCAGAAGGTAACAGCACAGGCCACCTAGTAGTCACTACAGGTGTTGAGGCTCTTATGGCCATCAGCTGGTATGCCTCTAACCTGCTTATGTCAGCTCTACAACCTCATGGCCATGCTGGCATTTACATATGCCACTAAAGTGTGGTACATGGGCATGTATAAATTGTCAACAGGAAAGCAATATCTTGAATCAGTTGCAGTCACAAACAAGCTAGCCTCTTGCTAACACAGGATAATGAAAATCATACTAGGAGCTCAGAACATGATGGCAGGAGGCATTCTCAACATTCATGCCTTCCTACTCCCAGTTGACTTGCCATTCTGGAAAGTATTGTACAGGGCTGTGGTATATCTGTTCTTGCAAGGGCAACTTCTAGAGGCTATGGCTAAGTCACACAGCTGGTAGAGGGAGATCCAAAGTATATATTCAGTACTATCTAAGGTTGTACAGATATAGCTATACATCTGGCAGAGGAAAATCCAAAAAGAACAACTCTGGGCATTCCCTATGTCAAAAGTGTCACTTCCAAGGCTCTGGATGCATGGGAGCTACTGTACAGAATAATAAAAAGCCTCAACCCTAACCTAAAATAGTGGAAACCTGGAGATTGTCCAAACCTAGAAGTGGCTGTGCTAGAAGGCTGACAGTAAATGAATTACAGACAGTGAATCAATGCAGCTAGAGTCCTAGAGATTGTACCAGCAGATAGAGCTTAAAAAAAGTGCATAAAGAAAAATCATAGCAGGACTGGCTGGAGGAGAATTTAAGGGTGAGAAGGAGGGATAAAAGATGGGTCTCTTGACAGTTTTTCTTGCCCTCTTCTCACCCCCTCTCTCATGCCATTTGCAGAACTGCCAGGCAGTTCATTGCTCAGCACCATTTCCCCCTCTACCACTTATTCCACACTATAGATGTTGATTCCAAGACTATTAAAACAGTCAACCCTATTTGCAAACATCCCAACTATGCACCATCCTTTTTAACCAACATCAAATGCAACAAAGTGGCTAGCATGGAGTTGAAGGTACATGATGCTGAGTTGAGGGCTGATTTTTTGTTGCATTTGATGTTGGTTAAACAGGATGGTGCATAGTTGGGATGTTTGCAAATAGGGTTGACTATTTTAATAGTCTTGGAATCAACATCTATAGTGTGGAATAAGTGGTAGAGGGGGAATCGGCCCTCAACTCAGCATCATGTACCTTCAACTCCATGCTAGCCACTTTGTACTGCAACAAGTCAGATTTTGAAGGGGGAGTGGGGGCAGCAGCAGTGCTATATGTGAGAGGTGTCAAAACTGACCACTTATGCTACCATCTGGGCCCCTCTTCTGACTACATAGTCTACAAGGCTGAGATTATAAGTACCTTCCTTGCCTTGCACTTACTGACCAGTTTAGACAAGCAGCTCCCTGCACTGGCTATTGTGGGCAGTGACAGCCAAGCTATGCTGAAAGCACTCCTAAATCAATGCTCCTACCTAGCACACTATCTCCTGGACAAAATCCACTCTGTAGTCCAACAGCTCCACACTAAGCAAGATCAAAATATCCATGCAATGGAATGCCACAGGGTTAAAAAAGGGTCAACATATGGACAAACCACATATGAGACATCATTGACTTGCAGATATACTCGACCCCTAAACACAAGGGATTCAAGCCCAATAAATGCACAGACAAACTTGCAAAAACAGTGGCACAGAGCAGCTCCAGCAATACAAAGCTTTTGCTGGTTTTGCTCCATTGCTTCCTGCTCCCCACAAGCATAAGCACAGTGCACCAGACTGCCCTCAAGGAGATTGTCACTATTTGGAGAGATCACTAGAAGTTCTCTCCATGCTATGCCAACAACCATGTCATAGACCAGTCACATCCATCTAAGAAATATATCTGCCTGATTGAGCCCCTTGAACAATGCCACTCCTCCCTCCTCACTCAACTCTGCACATGACACATCAACTAGTATCTATTCCACATATGTTGGTCTGAAACCCCAGTTTGTCCCCATTGTAGCAACTTGACTGTTGAAATGGTATGCTATCTGCTTGTAAAATGCTGACACTACCAATTTGAATGCCATCAATACTTTCACCACAAACTGCACTGTAAAGCTGAGTTACCCTCTTACCTGCTTGTCAATGCTAATGCCTTAAAATACACCTTTAGATTCATTGAGGCCACCAACTAATTCAAACCACCAAAACTGACATAGCCCAATGTGGACTGCTTCCATGAGCCAAACCTCTAATATCATTCAATAATTTACTTTACATTCACCAACTCCTAATGTCAGTTCTAGCATTTCTCCTCCATCATCTGCACCTTACCACCTTCTGCTAGGTGAGGCACATTGCTGTGCTGCTTGGCCCTCCTGCCTGCACCTTGCAGGCAGCTCTATGTAGCTACATACTCTTAATGACCATTAATGACACCACACACCAAATAGAATTTACCAAGGGAGAGCATAACCTAAACAGCTTTGAAAAGGTTGGCCTACTCCTTCTCCACATATGCAGGGGGGCATGGAATCTTGCAGCTCTTGTAGCACCCTAAGTAGACCTCTGTAATACTGCACAACATAGTTACAAGATGGCCATGTGCATAATAAACTTTGATTAAAAAAAAAAGGTGGAGTGAGAGATAGGGATGGACAAATAGCTGGCAAAAGAGGCATTGAAAAGTGGATAGCTAATTTCTGCAAGGCATTCCTCTTGAAGCAAATAATGAGTAAATATGGTTACCATCCAATAATGTCAATATTAAGTCATATACATGTATGTGGTCTTTGTTCATTTTATTATTGCATACATAACTCACATATGATGTATGCATGAGATCATACTTATTTTTAGTGTTTAATACCATAGTAACCTGGAGTCAAATCATTTTTTAATCTTGACTCCAAGTATAGTAATTGTTTTACTCTCCCATACACATACTTATTACATCTTTCAATCTAGACTTCAGGTATGTTATATATTGTAAACTATTCAAATACATCGCTTTGTATTATTCTGCATCAATTCCTTAATAATGACTATATTGACAAGGTGAATTTGCATGTCAATTTTACTGTTTTTGAGGAAGTGAGTGTTTTGCAGTTGAGCAAGAAGATCAGTCCCATACATAGCACTCTTGTTACCATGGATTGATGTGAGTTTCTTTCAAATATTGGCAGCAGTAGTTTTACCTTTAATTTGGTAGAATGTAGACTAATCTACTGTACCATAGATAATCTCATGGACTTGAGCTTCCTTCTGCAACCACTCTTCTATCATGTCCTCATGGTCACCAACTTCCTTATCTATTATTAGAGCTAATGATTTCTTGCTTTTGAGGAAGCCATGGCATTTGATAAGCTCTTCTAATTTATGCACAGTACTAATAAGGTGTCATTGAAGCTTCTTTGATGTTACAGTATTGGTAATATGTTCCTGATAGGTTGGCCAATTAGAACCATTAGCTGTGAGCTTTGGCACAACCAACTTTATTGGTGGCAAGACATCATAGGTATCTTTGAGGCCCATAACCTGTTGGAGTAGGACTAGCTATAGAGCTAGTGTCATGGCAATGGAAGATTTTTGGCTTATGACAGTAAGGTAAATGGAACCTCAGTGAATGAACAAGCATTATATAATTCAATATAAGTACCTATGACAATAAAGTAGATAGACTACAACATATCAGTACAATTAATATGCAAAGGAGTATATAATGACTCACACCTCAGTGAATGAACAAACACTGAGATGTGACATGTAATGACTGAAATAAAACATACAAAATATGACATAACTCCAATATTTTAAACCTCTTCTTAACATTGACTTTATTTAGTATAATTCCTTACATTTTGTAGTAAAGAAGAACAAATATACCAGCCTCAGACTATACAGCTCAGGTTTCATCAGCACACTCTAAGCTGCTAAGAGAACTTCTCTTGTCTTATCTATCTCTCTTCCTCATCTTCATGTCCTATATTACTAGACTTTGCAGGGGCATGATGGCTCAGCTGGCACCATCATGTCTCTGAGGGGATTACATAATCTTCAAGTGGGGGGAGCTTCAGTTCAAACCACACCTGTGTGGAAAACACTTTAGACACCACATGGGTTCTTCAATGCCGCCGGGAAGCCACCGCTCCCATGTGACTGACTAGGGAGGCTTTGTTGCGCAGGCCGTAGTGAGTGACCAATCAGCATGTGACTTGATGAAGCAATGTGACTACTGCGCTCCTGTCCAATCAGAAAAAGAGAGGGTTGCCTAATGGGGTGGATTTGGGAGGGATCTGGTCCTGCAGATCATGACGGATTTGGAAGAACCTTGGTTCAAAAGCCCTCAGGGAATACCAAATACAGCAATTGGGAGGGACCAACCTGTGGACCAAGCGGGTCCTAGTATGGGTGGGTGGGAAAAGAAGGTGTCAATAGTTCAATCAGGCTGCCGACATAATGTGTGGTCCATCAGATGGGTCCAGCACGGCTGTTGAGGTTGGGGTAGAGGCAAAGGTTTGATCAGGTGTCTAGCCTAATGGTCCAGCATTGTCTGTCACCATGCTTGCCCAGCTGGCTCATTCCATCGCAGGTTCCGAATCTCAGGATTGATCTCTAGAAGATACCATCCGGGTGCAGGGGGGGGTTTGTCGTGAGACCCTCACTGGCTGTTCGGCTAGAGGAAGCTGCAAGCTGCAGCAATTGGGTTCCAGCCCTACACCAACTGAGCAACAGCAAGCATTGCAGAGAGTAAAAGGAGTTTAGAAATTGGGATGGCACGTTAGTGGCAGATGGGTAGGGGAGTTAATGT
>JAGGAT010001106.1:0-11620 GCA_017657195.1 Termitomyces sp. T70a | reverse complement strand
CAAGGGGCACACCTCCATCCAACCCGGCACCCCGGCACACCCCCCATCAACCCCGGCACCCCGGCATAACTCACATCAACCCCTCACCAAGTCCGGCGCCCGCCCTCACACCGAAAACCCCCGATCAACCCCCCAGCCCAAACCACCCACCAATCACCTGGCTTCCCGCGTGACCCCCCCGAACGCCCCGCACGATCATCTCCGACTCCATTCAATACCTCGGATACACAGCCCGCGCACCGACCCCGATCGCCACCCCCGGGCTAAAAACCTCCCCGAACCGGTCCCGGACCTCCCTACTTAAACCCGTAGATAGCGTCCCACGAAAGTAGTCTTGATATTGCCTTTGCCGTTACTTTTTCGTACCTCCGTTTCGTACGAGCCTGTCTGTCTAACTTGCCTGCCAATCGATATCTCTTTTCTCTCCAAGTCTCCCGGTTTTCTCTAAATCTCTTTCTCTTTCTTCGCCTCAGTCTCCCGGACTTCGTCTCAGTCTCCCGGTTTTTCTCCTCTCACCCCCGCACACCTCCCGCACCCTCCCCCTCGGTCCCGGACTTCGCCCGGAACCTTAACCACCCTCCCGCTCAAAACCCCGGTACTCCGCGCAACCCCGGAGCACCCCCCATGTTGGAGTGTGGCTTCTGTAAACTTCATTGTAGAACTACTGGACTTCCATGGCTACAATGTGACCATGGTTGTAGTGGACCTATGCAGCAAGCAGGCTCACTTCATTCTGACCCACACCATCTGTTCTGCTATGGATGCCACCAACCTCTACTGGAAGAATGTATGGAAGCTCCATGGCCTCTCCAATGCCTATGTCTATGACAGAGGACTGCAGTTCATTGCAGAGTTCATGTGCAAGCTCTACTGACTCCTCCATGTCAAGCTGCACACCTCCACCACATACCACCTGCAGTCAAATAGTCAGACCAAATGGGTCAACTAGGAGCTCAAATAGTACCTCCATCTGTTCTGCAATGAGTGATGGGACAACTTAGACAAGCTCCTCCTAGAGGTGGAATTCTAGTACAATAACCACATGCACTCTGCCACCAAGATCTCCCCATTCCTCCTCAACACTGGACATCATCTCTGGATGGATTTTGAACCCCCCCAACATTGATCAGAGAATGAGTCCATCAACAAGTTCATAGACCAGATGCATGAGGCTCAGGAGGTGGCCAAGGCAGCCCTGACCAGGGCAAAGGATGATATGGCCCAGTATTACAATTAGGGACAACTCCCAGCCCCTGTGTACAAATCTGAAGACTATGTGTACTTGGATTCCTCTGACATCACCACCACATGACTGTCCAAAAAGCTGTCTCATTGCCAACTTGGACCATATCTGGTGGAAAAACAGGTGGGCCCCCTGGCTTACCAGCTCTGGCTGCCCCTCAGAATGTGTCAACTCCACCCAGTCTTCAACATGGTCAAGCTCACTCCAGTTTCAGATGACCCCATACTGGAACAATGAGTGCTACCACTTCCACCTCTGGTCTTGGCAGAAGATGGCCTGGAGTACAAGGTGGAGAAGATTTTGGACAGCCATCTATTTTGCCACAAGCTATAGTACAAGGTGAAGTGGAAGGGCTACAATATTGAGGACATCTCATGAGAGCCTGCTGATGGTGTTCATGCCCCCTCCCTCACCCAGGAGCTCACCTAATAGATTATGCAGACGTTGTGATCTGCATTGGTCCTAATGCCTAATAGATGATGTGGATGGTGCCAGACAAACTGGGGTCCTAGAGGAGGTTCAAAGGGGTCAGGACATGTCAGGAGGTCCAGAGTAGGCAGGGGATAATGTTGCGAGGTCTGGAGTAGGCAGGAAGTGACGTGGGAAGGTCCAGAGTAGGGGGAATGTAACAGTTATGACATTTGTGACATCAGGAGGTCTGGAGTAAGTGGGTTGTGACAGCATGCACCCCACCTCTCTGACTGACCTGGCCCTCCAAGACCTGTTCTACCCCATGCATCAAGATGCCACACTTCAAGGGGGGGGGGGTGATGTCAGGGGATTTCCCTCTCCATTTCTTTTCTTCTCAAGTTCATTTACTATTACTACTTTTACTTACTTACTTCATTCTGCTAGCCCAAGCACCAATGGCTACTTATGTCAGTGTTCATCAGGTTGACCCCAGCACAGCCATGCTCAGAATAGTCAGGTGCATTATTTTCAGGCTCCTGGCTCTAGGGAATCCTTAGGCTTGTTTTCTTTGGATTTCCCTCTGCCAGGTGATTAGCTACATTCTGTTGTATTGTAATGGGTTCTAATACACCTTTGGATTTTCCTCTGCCAGTTGTGTGATTAGCTACAACTCCTGGAAGTCACCCTTACAGCAACAAGGAGGAATAGTATGATATTAAGATGCAAGGAACTTCAATGGTCAATTTGATGAGTACAATGAGAATATGTCCAAACCTTTCTTAGATTTGACTTTCTCTTCTCCTAGGTCTAAAAGTGATATGCTTTTTGCTTATGCTATGCAAGATATTGATGCAATATCAGATGAACTTGGTATACCTTGGGAAAAAAGCAAAGACATTCTGTCTGAGAAGTCATGTCCCATATTAGTTTTGAATGGAATATCCATTTTTGAAAAGTCAGCATACTTACTGGAAAAAGAGAAATATACCTGCAGGCAATTGCCAAATGGGAAAAGCACCAAACACACACCCTTGAGAACATTTAAAAATTATATGAAAAGCTTTGACATGCTTGTCTCATGGCTTTTTTGAGATGTGCATATCTCACCAACTTGGAGACCTGCATGGGAATGTTCAATGACAGTCCTTTCAAGCTGAGAACTCCACTGAGAAGAATGTCTGAAGACCTTGATTGGTGGAAGAGACTCCTATTTGAGCCAGTGGAAAGATCAATTCTGGAACCTCAACCATTTGTCAACATTGTTGTCTATTCTGATGCCAGTTCTGAAACAGGCATTGGAATTATCATTGGAGAACAATGGAGAGTCTGGAGGCTGGTGCCAGAATGGAAGGTAGACAAGAGAGACATAGGATGGGTGGAAGCTCTTGGGGTTGAATTTGGAGAAGAAAAAGGGTGGAAGAACTTCAAAGTTTCTGGAGACAACAAAGGAGTTGTAGAGGGTGGTGGGTTGGGAGGAGCCAAAACCAACCAATCAATGATATGATATGTTCAAATGAATTCATGTCAAATGCAAAAGACACAATGTCATAGTACACACTCAATATGTACCGAGTAAGTTTAACCTGGCTGATGATCCATCTAGAGGCAAATATCAAAGTAAAGAATTATTATTCTCAGACTTTCCAATTTCCTCACAGCTTAGGTCCTTCATCATTAATTTTGACAACCCAATCACAACCACAGAAAGTTGCCAAGAAGAGCACAAGTATGAAATAGATGCAAAAAAAATAAGTTGACTAATTATGAGACCAGATGAATGCCAGGAAAACTTGAAAGAAGCCAAATTGAGGAGTGGATCAACTTCAAAAAGCACTGGAACAAATCATAAAAGAATGCTTGTGAAAGGCTGTCATATAACAGCCCAATCACTTACAGGACAATGATATATTTGTTGTATGTGAGATTAGATAAATACATACAGTGTAGTCTAATTCTTACAGCAACAAAGGTGAAACTGGTTCCTTGTAAAGGTGTGTCACATGATTTGTGACACCCAACTCTACTTCCAATCATCGTAAGGAGTCATAGTGTCCTTACAGCTTGTACTAGTGCCTGATAATGAAAGAAAATTAAAGCACAAGCTGCAATCATATCCTCAAGGGTTAAAACCTGAATTGTCAGAGTTAAGGCCTCATGTACTTGCCAGGGAGTGTTTACAGATGTGAGAACCATTCTGACCAGATACCAGAGATGGATAGGAAAAAAGCAAGCATGTCATTCTAAAAGAGGATGTAAAGCAAGCATTTGAAAGTGATGAAGAAAGCCTGGAATCAACAAAAGGCATATGGAACAGGCTTACTGGTATACCATGTATTTTGCAATTACAGGAAGATACTTGAAGTTGCCAGAGCACCAGCATCACATGAAATATTGGAAGCCTTTGTTGCAGCAGTAGCCAGTCCATATTTGATATCAGCAATTGAAAACTTCATAGCAGTTCTGTAAGCATGGCACCTATGTCAAGTGCACATTGGATATGGACAGAATGCAGGCATGGCTGAAAGATTAACACCCTCAGCATCAAAGAAAAAGAAGAGAAATCCTTGTACACCGGCCTCCCTGAAAGCAATGCATGAGCAGCTAGATATGGACTCACCAAATCCAACATGCTTTTACACAGCAGCAAGATTAGAAGAATTTACAGTACCAACTCTGTCTGTGTTTGACCCATTAATCCACATCAAACTGTCAAACATCTCACAAGCATCCAACAGAGATGGACTTTTGATGGTAGCCTTCTTCCTACCTAGGTCCAAGTCAGCCATACACGGAAAACCTGTGTCATGGGCTACTCAGAGTGGAAAGTCAGACCCAAGCGAAGCTCTTAGAAGGCACATGGACATTAACCAACCTCCGAAAGTTGGTCCGCTATTTGCGTACAAGAAGGGAAAAGTATTCCCTTGACCAAGAAGTTCTTGGAAGTGCTGACACGAGCAGCAAAAACAGCCAATTTAGAGCTCTTACAGGGACATAGAATCCGAATTGGAGCGACGCTAGAGTATCTTCTTCAAGGAGTACCATTCGAAGCAATGAAAGCAATTGGCCACTGGTCTAGTGAGGCGTTTTACGGATATCTATCAAAACACGAGCAGATCTTAGCACCATATCTCCAGGCAGTACCAACATTGCATGAGTCTTTCTTGAGACTTATCCTCGCATTCAGGCGATAAATGGTAAATTTTATTCGCAACGCCACGGCTAACTCGTGGGTATCGCTGTATGACACCTACGATGCGTCGTGGCCTCCTAGAATGAGGGAATCGCGGCTACCCCATTTGCCCCACCTGTTTTCTCAGGCTGGCCAGTAGTGACGGGGACCGAAAACCCCGAGTTAGGGTTTTTGCCCGATTTCTTGCAACAAAAGCGAATAAAATTATATCAAGACTGTCATACATAATGTAATACATACACTACATTACTATTTCGCTGGCGCACGACGAAGGCAAAGACCGTTCTCATTGAAGAGCTGCCGAAACAGCGTTGGCGCTTGTCGTCCGCAGTCCTGTTCACGGAAGTCGAATTTCAAAAATTATCCCAGCACGTGACGCCAACCGCGAGAGCCTTCGAGCACGTTCTGCTTGTTTCGCGCGATCTTTCTTGCTCAAAAGCTGTAATACGATCTTCTGCTTCAATCCTTTCAATATCGATATCAATGCAATCTCTTCTCCGATGGTCAATTGAAAACTCAACCAACTCCAATGCCTCCCCGCCTGTGCCGAGGAAGGACCTCGACCCTGGAATCATCGACATGATCCTCGGCAGACCGGATGCAGAGCTCATGAAAGAGGATATGGGTGTTGCAACCGATTCTTCAAAAACTGAGGATGAGCGCGTAGCAGCCTTAGATCACTTAGAGATGGTGTGCATTGTAGTTATTGCTGAAGTTTGGACCCACTAACTGTATATCTATCTTCTAGCTCATCGAACAGATTGACAATGCGAATGGTCAATTTATATATATAAATTCTACACAGTAACGTCAACCGACAATGTACTACAGATCTCGCAAAGCTGAAACTCTGGGAGCCATTGCACGGATTGCTCACTGCCTCGACATCGACGCCCGAAATCAAAATGCAGGCATTATGGGTTATCGGCACTGCCGTACAAAACAACCCATCAGCACAAGACGCGGTACGGCCATGAGTTCATGGATTCTCCAGCGCTCTGCTTACGATCACCTTTGCAGTACCTCGCGCTCGACCCTCTCCCAACGCTGATCTCCTTCCTCACGCCTTCCCCCTCATCTACCCTCCAAACGCGCTCAAAAGCGATATATGCTCTCTCCGGCCTTCTAAAACACAACACCCCTGCGGTCCGACAACTCACTGACCCCTCCATAAACGGCTGGAAATACCTCCGCGATGCACTTTCCGGTAAATCTTTATCATCAGAAGAAAAAGTCCAATCCTGATTCCTACCAAACAGACCCAGAAATAACCGTTCGGCGCAAAACCGTCTTCCTCCTTTCCACCCTCCTTCTTCCCCCAGCTCCCGTCTCATCTACCACACCCACCGCGCCCATCCGCGAACCAATACACCCCAACTCACACGCAGCTCACGTCTCTGACCCCGATCGCGCATCGACATCCGCTCTCACCGCCTCGGCACTGCAAGAGCACGGTGTTCTGGACACGCTTGTACAGGCGCTCACGAGCCCGCTGCCTTATGGTGAGGATGGGGATGTGGTAGAGCCTGATGTGGCATTTGAGGAGACGTGTGTCAGGTACGTGATGTTTCTTTCGTCTCTTATGCTAGGAGATTGATTGGGAATCACAGGCTATTCCACACTTATGTGGTCCTGTGTCACGAGCACCTACCCAAAGCGGATGCCGAGACGCTGAGGAAGTGGGTTCAAGCGGAGCAAGAGAAAGAGGGTGGAGATAAGAAGCTAGCAGAGCGGTGGGCATTGAACGTCGCAGAGCTGAAAGCGCTTGTGGCAAGGCTTAGTTGATCTATGTGTATCATTGACCATGATAGTGTATATAGACATGATAGACAAAGAAAAACCCTTTTTGAGGGAACATTGCATAGGGCTGAGCCAAGTCCAATGTAATGATAAATAAACTGGTACATAGTATGACCACAGGGTTCCCACACACCTACTTGATGAGAACACTCTCTGGAGGTCCAAGATAGCTTGCAACAACTCCACCAGTATCTACAAACGCACAAATCAAAAACCAATGAACAAAGAGTGATATCACGACCACACCACGCACTTATGACAATCTTCTGCAGCACAACAGCAGGCTCAATCGCCCAAATCCTCAGCGTATGTTTTCCAGCCAGAACGCCCGAAAATTCTGACAGAACACTGATCACGCTATTTGCCACGAACCCATCTAGGCCTCCCCATGCCACCGGAACAGCTCCGGGAGTCGGTGGGTCAGGGAAAAATTGCATCGTCTGCGGTTCGCCGCTGTCGAGCTGGACAGCGAACGCTAGAGGGCGCGTGGGTTCTCCTGCGTTCCAGGAAGGAGAGACGTAAACTGTGGAGGTAATATTGCCGCTGTCGGAGATGGTGTTGAATGAGTAGAAGTCGTATTCACTGTTGATTATGTGCGTGAGAAGGGTTAATGTCATGAGGAAGGAGGCAACAACTGACAGGGAGGGACCAGTACCTGGCGAAAAGCTGAGATCATGGGCTGCATCCCGAGGGAAGGTGGTCACGCCGGAAAGGGTGCGTCCGTACCCTGGGATCTCCCTCCATGCGATCCCATTAACAGAGTTGTTCCGCGTGGCGTGGGCTGCCTCGATCGAGATCGCGCCACTACCCTCTACGAATCCTAGTCAAAGACAGAAAGGGAAGATCAGTCCAGTTGGCTCAATACCTACTAAAGAGTTGATCGTACCTCTAAAATCCACCGGAACCTCACCAAACTTTGTCGCATTAAACACAACGCCAACACTCAAAGGCGGAGCATTCGCAGACGTAGCCGTAAATGTCACAGTCGCCGTATTCGTGCCCACACTCAGCGCGCTCCAATCTTCCACACCAAGGAACACACGCTCTTCGGACTGAGACGGCGAGATGGATCCCTGTGTGGTCGAAAGGGTAACCCATGACTCCGAAGACGATACATTAAATGTGAAAGGCGTTGGTCCACCGGCACTAACGTCGACGTAGACGTTACCGAAGGGGGAATAGGGGTCAAGTACCACATTAGGTGGACCACAGTCGTATCCTGGAGCACACTGAAATTGGTTGTCGCCAGGCCTGGTAATATTAAGGATATAGGGATCTGTACGGGAAGAGGCAGGTAAAGGCGTACCATGCACCAGCGGTGCCTTCGGGGACGATACGCATGACACCTGCGATATTTTGCTTTTTGGATTGTACGCGGTTGACAGCTGGCATGCTGAGAAAAGTTGGACGGATTCAACTTGGAAGAAAGGGAAACTGACGAGTTGGTCATAGGTTGTTGCCAGTAGTAGTATCCGAGATCTAACGGAATTCAGAGGAAACCCATCTCATTAAAGCAAGGAAACATAGACTCACGGGTCTGGTCCATCATACTAGAATCGACAAGTGTGGATTAGTCATTTCAAGATAAAAGGAACTCCAATACCCACTGATCCCACTTTCCTGTAAGAGAAATGATCGACAGAAGCTTCCAACACGAGAACCTTGATTCTTACCATCGAGTATTGAGTGATACTCAGCCTCGAAATCTAAATCTGCCTCAAAATATTCGACCGCTTGATCCGCCAAAGCATTTGTGCTGAACTGTCAGCACATCACACAATATACAAGGGACTGAGACTGAACGAAAACTCAAAAACTGACCCTAGCTTGGGAAGCCCTAAGATTATTCAACCCAATGGTGACGAGCTGTACAAACAATGACACGTCAGAACTGTGCAGATTGGTCCTGAAGAGCACCATACAAGGTTTGCAACGTTGGCACTAGCCAAGATGGGATGCTGAATCAGCTGGAAAAAAGCAGCCTTGTAACTCGACGAAAGACTGTTATAAATCTCGGTTGAAGCATCCTTGAGCGTAGCCCAATCAGCCAGAACATTCTCAGCCCTATCGGTACGTCAGTCTATCATCCCGATGATCAATCACTCAAGACATACTCTCTGTAATTGATTAGACTGTAAGTTGTCGCATTGAGAAGCTCTGGCTTTCTCCTGGAATTGAACCGCGTGAGATTCCCGACAATATCGACGATAGTTTCCGCAACGTCAGACGAAACAGCAAATTCACGCTGGGCCCAGCTGGAGACAAAACTTTCCAGGTTGTCCGTGTTCCAGCGGGTGGCGTTCCATCCGAAGTTGATGAAAAACTCGGTTTCACGCTCATAGGGCTTGAGATCACCGACGTTCAGGATCCATAGGCGCGTTGCTTCACGGTCGACGGCGAGGGACATTTGTTCAAAGATCTGAAGGAGTGTGTAAGAGTGGATGTTCGATAAAATATATTTGAACACCTGATGCACTTTGGAAATTCGGCTGGAAGTAATCCACTTGTAGTCACGAGGGTCTCCGACCTGTGAAGGACATATAAGGCTTACTTGGTGCATAAGGTGAGAGCAACGTACATAGTCAACATACTCGGAACCTTTGAGCCAAATCCAGTGATTGGGATAGAGATGAAGTAACTCACATGATAGTAAACACCAGCACCTCCAGTCCTGTTGCGCTCCGAGGCAAGTGGTAAACGGCGAATGTTACCCCAGTTGTCATCCGACCACAACAAGGTGATATAATCCGGTACAGTCATACCAGCATCATAGTATCCCTCAACCTCTTTGTCTGCATCACCAATCAAATAAGCCTTTGAGAATGGAGCCCTAAAGGAAGGAAACATACAGAGAGTCCAAACCTGCGGGACATCTTGCACATCGTCACCATAGACACTCTTAAGGATGACCGTCTGGTCTGCAATGACTTGTTCGAGTAATTGAATATTTGTGTCCTGAGATAGAGGCACTGTTGCGATTCAAACGTTACTGCGTTGCAAGATGCAAAGGCCAACGCTCAACGTACAGTCTCCGAAGCCACGCATGCCTACCGTGTACACAGATTCAAAGTTCCTAGCACGCTGTGCACCGGCGAGCCAGAAGGCCTTGATGTTATCTGCGTTGGTGGTGTAGTCCCAGGCTCAAGGGGCCGTAAAGATTGAACTCGTTCGGAGTCGAGCGCATCATAGGCTCCTGATGGCTAGAAGAACCTTAAAATACAACAGGTTCTGCAACCAACAAGAAGACGGACCTCGTTCCCATTACAATTCCATAAAGGTCTGCAAGGTACTGATTCTGATTATCGTCGACGGCGAAGGCGCTACACATAAGGAGCTCACATGTAATGAAAGCCGGGAATAACTTAAAGGTTACTCACCTCGACCACATGGCTGGCCACAGGTAGTTCGCCTTAATGCGGTGCATCAGCTCAAACCTAGATGTTACAGGCTTTGTCAAGACTCATCAATCCAGAGAGCAGGTTCTTCCTTACAGCTTGACATAGAAGAAGTGATTGAAAGGAGAGCCCAAAGGCGAATTGTTTGTACCGTTTGTGAACTTTTCCGCAGCCCAATTTTGCAAGGCGGGCTGCTCATCGTTGAGGAAGATACCTCGGTACTTTACTGTTGGTGGGCCATGCGAGCACCCACTGGACGTGACGTACAGCTCCGTATGTTTAGCCACCGGGACATCAGCCCACCTATGTTATAACATGTCATAAGGTCCTGTTGAACAAAAAAAAAGCCGCGGACGAGGCCACATATAAGGATGTTGATACTTACCAATACCAAGGAGAAACACCTAAGGATTAACAAGAATGTCAGAAGACGTGATAACTCAGAGCAAGAGAAGAACAAACCGAACTGTTCTGAATGATCATACAGCGCAAATATCGTACCACGTTTATCTGCACCAATAATAACATACGCGCTAGAAACGCCAGGCAAGGGATTCTGAACCTCTCGCGCAAGAAACGCTTCCCACTTCCCCTCAATCACCGACACATCGAGCTGCGTCGCATTGACCACCTGGGCAATGAGAGAGGACCTGCCGAGAGTGCCTACGATAATGGGTGTGCCAGACTTCGGGGAGGTTTCGGAGGTGAAGTTGGTCAACAGGGGCTGGATGCCTGTGACACGTTGGATGTCAGCAGCAAAGTTTTCTGCGGCTCGGTGAACGCCAGGCCAGTCATCAACGGCTGTAAAAATAGGAGAAGCTTCGCCTTTCACGACAACAGGGAGAGTAAATTCATCGTTTGGCTCGAATGTAACACACATGTCTTGGCCAATTGCCTTGACACCCGCAAAGAAGAGCGCACATACGACGGCGACGACGATTGACGCATGCAACATGGGGGAACGAAAAGTTATGTTGTTGGCGATGCTTCTCGGCGAGTCTGTCTACTTGTAGCCCCTTCCTTGCTATGGGGTTTCGATATGATTCTCGGCAGCTTCGAGGTCGGTATGACCATCTTTGAGGTCACAAGGACAGTTGGGTAATGAATATGAATGAATGGAGAAGACTCGGATGGAAGCTGGTAGCTGTGCGGCCCGTCGTCAGCAAGCATCACTCCACACATATTTTAAGCATTAGAAAACCATGACATGAGTGTTCTTGTGAAGTCGGGTGCGAAATCGAAGACAGAAGCTCGAAAACTACATCTGATTGATTGGAGTTCTTCCCCCAACTCTGAGATGATGCGAAGTTTCGTATTGGCGGGATGATCGCATTTCCTGGGAACAAGGTCTCGCAATGTAAACGATGACCCATCAGCTGGAGAATCTATGTAAGCTCGAACACTCCTTCAAGTATGGGAACGTGTGTATGTTGATACGGAGCGAGTCTTGCTCGCAACCAAACTGAGAAAAACATATAATATTGTTTTGTCTAATACATGCATAAAACTGCTGAAAAATGTAAGCAAGCATGCATTAATAAAAGCCGAAAACCGTAGGCAAGACGCACCTCAGTACCGTAC
>JAGGAT010001105.1:0-11630 GCA_017657195.1 Termitomyces sp. T70a | reverse complement strand
ATTTACCTTTTAATATACTTTGGATTCCCCTCTGCCAGTTGTGTGATTAGCCACAACCTCCGGAGGTCGCCCTTACATTGGCTATACATCCGCATCTTGGATGTTAGCTCCGTTGCTACTTCCTTTACTGACCTCATCGCTGTTGTCACTCCATCCACCTCTTTACTGATGCTGCCTAGGGCAAGGGATACTGTGTCCCTTATGACTTCCTTCAGTTCCTTCATGTCTCCATTGTCAGGTTCCGCTGACCCAGGGGCCTTTCCTAGTAAGCAACAACTTTATGAGGCGCAAACAAGTGCCGAACTACGTAGGATGCGGTGTTGAGGGCTTCGGGGTGAGCTCCAGAGCATGAGACAAGGGGGAGTAGAGTCCCGGGGGCGGGCTTACTCGGGGATTACCTAGCGGGGAAGTGGCCGAGTCGACGGGGAAGTTCCCGGAGACGAGGCAGGGGTAGACTTAGAGGGGTGGAGCGCGTGCCAGTCGATGAGGTGCGTGCCGGAGAAGCGACTCAGGTAAGCACAGAAGAGAAGGAAACAAGCATGGGAAATTGAACAGAGAGTTAGGTCAAAACACAGATAGTTATTGTTAATATCAAGACTGAGGTACATGGGGGCTACCTAGGGGCCTTATATACTATGGCGGGGGGAGCACTGTCTAGGAAGGGTTCCGGGAGGGTTCCGGGGTTGTATGAGCGGTTGGCAGTCGTATTGGGGAGATCATGCATGGGCCCGCGAGATTGACTGAGGGTCCGGAGGGTCCCGGGATTGTATGCGTGGCGGCAGGGCGGCTGGTGGTCATATTGGGGAGATTGCGCAGGGGCCCACAAGATCGGCGGAGGGTCCGGTGGTGGCACGGTCTGTGATGGCCGGGCAATCCGCGTGATGGCCGGACAATCTGCGTGATGGCCGGACAATCCACGTGATGGCCGGACAATCTGCGTGATGGCCGGACAATCTGCATGATGGCCGGACGATCCACGTGATGGCCCTGGGGTGATGCTTGATGGTCCGGAGTGCATATAGGTGAGGTCGTGGTGAGTCATTGGATGGGGAGGCTTTTGGTTGGTCTCGGGGTAGGTGGAGGTTGGTGGGGAGTCGAGGGGTTTGGGGCTGGTGGGGGGTCGTGACATCCATCGTCCAGTCCAGCTCTTCCCTTCTCCTGAGGTCCAGGCAGTGTGTTACGCACCTTGGCTGCTGCCCGCAGTGCGTTCTGTACTCATGTCCTCTCTTCTTCATTGCTCACATTTATCACTGCTAGCTTCTCTAGGACCCCCACGACAGTTTTTGTTGTGGCCCTGTTTTTGCCGGTAGGTATGACTCACCGTCCCCTTCTCCTTGCCTGTCTGCCAGTATTTTGTCCACTCCCTGGTCATTGTCACTGTCGTCTGGGGCTTCTTCAGCCCAGTTGATCCTCTTTTCCGCTGGTCATTCATCATTCCCTTTCTTCTTCGACATCCTAGTCTCCTGTCTCGCATGGTCTGTGATCTTCGTGTTGTTGTCTTCTTTGGTTTGTGTCGATTTCTGTCCTCCTGTTGGGGAAGGGGCAGGCGGTTGTCTGCCCCTGATTGTGATGCTTCTCACACTAGTGCCTGTGGGAGGCATATCACGCTCCTTGGCTGGAGTTATGGGAAGAGGGGGGAATGGTACTTTTCTTGGATGGTTTTAGAAGAGTGGTATTAGTTATTACTGCTACTAAGGTGGCTAGTACGCTCGTGATGCCCTGTTGTTGCAATTTTTTCCGGGGTCCTAGTCAGGGTGCCACGTGGTACCAGTCCAAGAAGAGTCTCTCCATGTCAATTTAAGGAATCAGGCTGCCTTGGACTATTCAGAACCAATCTTGTGCCAAATTCTCAAAAATCTCTCCCTGCCGGGCCTCAAATCCGCAATATTGCGGACTAAGGTTGCCTTCCAGAGGCCTCAAATCCGCAAAATCGGGACTTAGATTTGACAGAAATTCCGCCTCAAATCCGCTATTTTGTGGACAAGTTTTGCCTGGAGCTTCCCGGGTCCTGGAACAAAGAAGTGACAAGATCAGTACCGTAACACAATTAAATATTGGATAGTGGACTTCTTTGAGCGTCACAGGTGTTTCTCAGATTTGGTGCGTATTGGGCTCCTATGATGTGACTCCGTGACCGTCAGCGGCAGTCTCCGAAATTGACGCAGCTGGCATATGCAAATTAATATTGTTGGACCGACTTCTTCAGGCTTCAAAAAATGGAATTTCGGGGAATTTTTTCATGTTTGGAGCCTAATGGAGCTCCAGTTAATGATATTCACCCATTTACTCAGTTTTTTAGTTACTCAGCAATGAAAATCAAGGGATTTTTAGTCAACTACTCAACGTTTCAACCCTCAGAGGTCAATGCCACCCATGAAAATATTGGAAAGAATAGTGGTACTCTCTATGCCCAAAGTCCTTTGATTCTACCAAATACAAAGCTCATTGTTTCATTTACGGAAGCTTTTGATAAGTAGGCGGAGTCCTTTTTGAGATAATATTTAATAACTATATGGTATGTGGACGTTCAGAAAAAAACTCCCTCAGTTTACAAGGTATCCACAGTATCTATCTATATATTTGATTTATACACTTAAAATAGTATTTCCTCGAGACAGAATTCTGGTTGGTCAGATCTATATTGTCCAAATTACTGCCACGATGTTGTGGTCATAGCTAGATACGAAAACTACAAAAAAAAGAACAAAAGAACGTTATAAGCAAGGACGCAATGATGATATATAATTCCAAGGAATACTGGAAACAAAGGAGCGTGGAGGTGAGGTATACAACTCAAGTTAGTACAGACCCAGGAATAACAATATAGGCATAAAACTGGATATCGAAATGGATCTTCCATGATAAAAGTATGAGAGCTAGGAAGACCGTGTTCATAGTAGAATATGGGCATCAAGGTATCAATGAAACCAGACAAACTTTGGTAGGGAAGATGGATATCCACGCGCACGATTAAAAATAATCTCTTGGAAACTCGAGTGTTTGTAGCGCTGTATTATCACAAGATCGTGATGACGACCCGGCTCTTTGGTAATACCGTACGAAGTCGATCGCGATTGTCTCTGGCCCTTGACGCAACAAGTCAGTAATCGGTTGTTATGAAAGTTTCTGCACCAGCGTTACCTGAATTAAATATTAGTTTTAATGAAACTAATCCAGAGAGGCTGACGCCTTGTATCGGTGCCCCAGCATCGGCACGAGTCCAAGAACCTGTCCACTAAATTTTGACTACGTAAGAACCTCCAGTGTTGATTAGCTGCACACAACTTCACATACCATCAAGTGCTTATTCTGTGGAGATGAGGGAGACGCGATAGACACTTCGATGAAACCTCCGTCAAGACAAAAGGAAGTCCGTTGCTTCAAGAAACCTCCCGTCTGTACCCCAATCCGAGAACTCCTTACGGGTATGATGTGGGGGGTAAGACCAAGATAGCCATTATGAGTTGTGATAAGGCCCTGATCAAGTACTTGGTCATCCACAACTTCCCAGAAAGGATCATCGTCTGCATTGAGTATGAACAACATTCGATGGATGCGATTTAACAAGGACCCAAACTACCTTTGTAGAATGACCGGCCGTCGGTGTTGAACTCGTCCGAAAAGACTAGACGATACAATGCGCCATCTTGGCTCCTCCGGGTCAAGGCTTCTTGCGGAGTTGTAGGATCTATTCCTGCCGATGAAGGCCTATTCACGTCCATTTTTAGGCATGTAATATAAGACTCGAGACAGCTTACTCACAGCGATAGAATTTGACTCCGTAGATCAAAATCGACGGACGACGCCTGCCCTGTGGAGTTAATCCTCGTGTTTCCAACAATCAGTGCGTTCCGCCCATTGTCGTTAAAAGACCGGTAGACAGGGTACATCACGAACAAACAAAGCAGCGCAGATAGCAGTAAAACCAGCGCTGCAATGTTGATGAAGCCTCGCAGTGACATTGAGCGCTCAGAATCGTACGTAGTCTTCCAATCGAAATCATGAAGCTTGTCCTCCTCATCAATCGCATCATCCTCTAGTGGATCCCATGCATAGGCCACGAGCCCATGCTCCGACATCATCGTCCCAACGGGGTACTTGGAATCTGAGGAAAGGGGGAAGGAATCGGTTGAGAGCATCGAGTTGCGTTTCGAGTGGGGAAATTGGGGCGGGGAAAGGTTGTCCTGACTGTCTGCCTTACGGTAAAGTATCATAGACCCACGGGTGTGCGACGGGTTTTTCGACGATGGCGATCCAGACGACAGCGCTCGACATTCTTCCGAGGGTACCCTCATGATTTGGGCGCTTCCGCAGGGACCAGAACGAGAAAACGGGGAAAGCATGTGAGGGACAGAGGTGATGGCAGGATTGAGAGGCGACGGTGGAACTCCATTGTACGATGCGTAACGTGAAAACTGGCTATGACGTGTACCACCTTCGGCTGTCGACTTCTGAGGCAGCTCAGCTGAAGAATTTTGTCTGGGGGATGGTGGCATGCTGTCGTAGGACTGCGAGTGGGTGGGGGAATCATCGGATGACAACGTTGAGACGTTGTCGAAGACGTACGCAGGACGCATGGACTGGGCGGCCTCACCGGGAAGCATATGTCGTCTCTCGTGAGGGGACTCTCGTCCAGATGAGGGGATCAAGTGGGAAGACGGGTCAGAGTCAAAGTCGTCTTCTTGAAACCATGGTAGAGGCCTTAGGGTCATTGATGGGGAAATCAAAGGTGGAAAAACGCGATAATAAAATGCGGCATGTTAATGCCGACAGGTACGCATGGCGCTGGACGCAAGACACCTGTTGCGGTGATGTGACATAACTTGACATTCACTGCGGGCGCCGGAAAATGTTTCCATTGCAAAAAGGGAAAAAGAAACATGTTATGCCATTTCCAAGGCACATATTTCAAAGGGAAAAAGGCATTAGACAATGGAAAATGCCTTTTTCCAAAAGAAAAAGTTGACAAAGAAATGGCATAACATGTTTCTTTTACACTTTTTCCAATAGAAACATTTTCCAGCGCCCGCAGTGATTCCCAAACATATATGGCAACATCCGGGCCATTAGTTGTCTTGAGGGATGAGGGATGGGAACTATGTGGGCTCTCCTTGCATACTGAAATATTCATGCCTACGTGAATTAAATTGGAGTTTTGATAAAGGGGAGAAGGCATGAAGTGACCGGAAGGAGGGCGTAGCCGGTAGTTTCGGTGCCTCTGTGCCTCCGTGCCTGATGTTTTTGCCGACGGGGTCTGGACTCTGTTTCCCAGCCCAACAAGACGACTTTCCGTTTAGCAACGACACAATGGGACGACTCGAGCTCGGACACGAGAGACGGGCTACAAAATTCAAAACTGGTCCACCCCTGGAGCACAGACACTGGCAGGGTCTACTGCTAGGCCTTCTGCTCATCACTGAGCCAGAACTCTCTCACCATTGCCAGACATTTGCCGTTACGCCAAGATATTTGCAATGATAGATGTGCAAGCTGACTCCTGCTCAGACGGATTGCTTTGAGCGTTGAATGGACGACAAGGTAGCGGTTGCATGTACGACAAGGCAGCAGATGGATCTTCAGTAACGCAAGGAGATGGCGGGCGAAAGCAAACTACACTCGCTGAGACATGAAATTGCAGGTGATTGCCGCTGCCATTTTTTGCACTTTTGCGTCAGTCGCTTCAAAAATAGATTCTCTCGCTTCTCTCATTTCTCCCGGTAAACTACCGATACATGCAACCCTTGAAGCCGTTCAAGTGCATGCAGCATTGCTACAGAATCTAGGATTGTCCGATTGATAGCTTGCATGAACATGCGCATTGTATTCTACTTGCTTCGGTCGTTGTACTAGATTATACCCCCTTGAATTCTATGTAATGCACGCATCATAATTGCCTAATAAGCGAATATTTAAGTGCAGTTGTCGGATCAAATTGCTACTCTCGCTTATTGAACCATTACAACTTATAATAAGAATTGAGGGTAATCATTGGTGCAGAATCCTTAATGATGAGACTTACGATTCTTCCGGCCCCACCATTTGAATGGCTGACCTGATGTTCAAGCCGACGTCTTGGAGTAAACCTACTCCACAATTTTTGACCTGCAAAGGACGTTCTCGAGGTACACTGCAGAGGGTTCGCGAAAGGCGACAGAAGTCACATTGAAAAGATCAGCATGGATTGGAAAAGAAATCTCAAAGCATGGAGAGTTGCCGGAGAGGTTGCCATCGAAGTCGAATTTTCCCGACAAAGACCAGCAGCAAGTTTTATTAGAAATCTCACAAAAGCATTTTAGCTTGAGTTCTGTCGAATCGTAGAGCTTTATAATCATCTAAAGGCCATTCTAATAGGAAAAAAAAACCTGAAAAACGAAATAGCATGATATGGTAGCAACTTCACTCGTCTTTGAAAGGACTGGCCCCATATCTATTTCATCGTTGGAGTTCCTCTGGTCAATATTAAAGTAGAATAGAAGCCTTGGCGGAGATAGATAGAAAGTGCACGTGCGCACTCCAACCATGGTTTCTTCCGACCACAATGCCGAGGTTCGATCGAAGCTCCAAGTATCCAGGACTGCTGTCGAGGCTTTCTTTAAAAAATCTGGGAATGGCGTGTAAAGGCGTCTTTTTTTACCATAAAATGCCGAGGGGTTGGTAACTAGATGAAAATCAATCACAGACTGCACAAGTATAATGTTCGTTCGCTCTCTTCTCACTTTCTTGACGGTTGCTGCGTTCACTGTACTGTGTAACGCTGCCGCTGGTCAACTACAACAAGTCACTAACTTTGGCTCAAATCCTACTAATGTCGGGATTTATCTTTATCGTCCACCGACTGTAGCAGCTTCTCCTGCCCTTATCGTCGCAATCCACTATTGCGGTGGCACGGCACAGGCTTACTTCACGGGCACCCAATACGCCAATCTTGCTGATCAGCATGGCTTCCTCGTCATCTATCCCGATGCTCCAGACAGCAGTAATTGTTGGGACGTCCACTCCACTGCTACGCTTACCCATGATGGTGGAGGGGACTCACTGGGACTAGCATCGGCAGTTCGCTATGCGATCGCAAATTGGAATGTCGATCCCAATCGTGTTTTCGCAACTGGTACCTCTTCTGGCGCTATGATGACCAACGTCCTTGCTGGTGCATACCCTGACCTCTTCAAGGCTGGTTCGGCATTCGCAGGCGTTCCTTATGGTTGCTTTGCTGGCCCTGATATGTGGAATACTGCCTGTGCCACTGGAACCATCTCGAAAACACCTCAAGAATGGGTAAACATATTGTGCAGCATGTCGTTTCGCTTGGCTGAACGTTCTTCAGGGTGATCTCGTCCGAAGCGGATACCCTGGGTATAGCGGTGCCCGCCCAAAGATGCAAATTTGGCAGGGAACACTGTAAGCGATGTCAACACAGTTCACAGAGTTTGACTTTGACTGATTCTCTCACGGTGATACGACTCTCAACTATAATAACTTCGCTGAAGGTGTCAAACAATGGACCAATGTCTTTGGTTATTCCACTACTCCGACAAACGTAACAAACAATTCTCCCCTTCCTAACTGGACCCGTTCGATCTATGGACCGAACTTCCAAGCCATCAGTGCGGCTGGTGTTGATCATAATATTCCTGTTCAGGAAAATGATGTACTTGCATGGTTTGCTATAACCGGCGGCACGAGCACAACAAGTGCACCAACTTCCACGCTGACTTCGTCCTCTACTACTTCTGTACCGAGTACGACCACAACTGCTCCTGGAGCTCAGCAGACCCACTATGGTCAATGCGGGGGGTAGGTATCACAGTACTTACCATGTCAGTTTCACTGACAGAATTATAGAGTCTACTGGACTGGACCCACTGTTTGTGAACCTCCGTGCACTTGTCAGTACAGTAATGATTATTATTCCGAGGTGTGTTTTGCCATTGTTTTCAGTTTATTTACTGACTATCTTTTTCCAGTGCTTGTAAGGATTCGTCGTTAGTGCTGAGTGAGATTCATCGTAGTAACGCGTTCGCAACAAGTTCTCGATAGTATTCTGATATCAAGGGACTATATATGTTTTTTTTTTCTTTTACATTTTTCCGCGTCGCGATTTGCAACACTCAAACAATGGAAGCCCGTCCCATTCGATATGACCATCAAAGTTCAAGACATATTAATGCTCAGGGGACACGCAGTGACTTTGACTTTCAAAAGCTTACATATTCTTTGTTTATGTTTCATGATTGTTTCTCCAGCATTTTTGGGGTCGACCGTGCTCATCGCGTCCAAAGCTTGTTTTGTTCCATCGTGAGTTCCGAGTGTATGATCTCTTCTGAGATCTACTGATTGAATCGTTGCATAGTCGTGTGACCACAACAAAAAATTAGAACAAACTATTCGCGCCAGAAATCCTTGATTAAGTCGGCAGCTCTTTCAGCGATGATGTAAACCGGTGCTTGAGTGTGTGCTGCTGGTACATATGGCTGAAGATTCCGCATATTAGGTCAACCTGTGTAGCCGATGCAGACCCAAGGCTCACCATAACCGACGCATCGACGACACGAAGCCTCAAAGCACCCTTGAGGCGCAGATCTGGGTCTACTACCCCATGTATAGCACCTTTGGCCGACATAGCAGCAGTCCCTACACCGTGCAGGCCAGGGAAGGCGGACTCTAGGATGAACCTGTCGAGATCGTCGTCCGTGGTGACGTTTTCCAGGCCCCCGTCGGGCCGAATTATGAAGTCCTTCCATGCGGGAGCAGATACGAAGCGTATGGATTTCTTCACTGATTCTCGTAGGGTCAATCTATCATATTCAGAGTTTAAGATACCAGGATTGATGAGGGGATGGTCAAAAGGGTTGGATGTCTTCAATGTGATATTTCCACCTTTAACACATCGTTAGAGTTATGCTTCAGATGAGAGAATGGTGCAGCATACGACTGGCAGAAGACACAACGATATTTGTTAGCGAGAGGTAGGGACCTTCGCGACTCGGAAAAATCCCTCCGTTCTGACAATGAGCAAATGAGCTGTGCCAAGATGATTGACCTAGGACATATGTACAGAGAAGATTATCTCATAATGAGGCGTGTTCTTCCCTGACGCAGGGTCAGTCGACATTTGAAAGACGGACGAATTATCTGGTAATCGGCCCCAGAAGATGAAGGAGAAGCCAGTCGCGGAGAACGGTCCTGTTTGATTGGTCTGCCACTGCTGGAAGTACTTTATCTGTAGTTCCGGGTACCTTGAGATACTAGGGGACTCTGAGTAGATTGTGAGTATTTGGATCACGCGGACGCACGCATAGATGTTGTCGTTACTAGTGGAGTTCACGAGCCATGATACCGAGACAGCAGGTTGATCCGAGAAGTTCTTTCCTACATCAGGCAAATGAAGTACAGGCTTGATTCCAACTGAACGAAGTTCAGAAGACTTTCCAATGCCGGAGTTTAGTAACAGTTGAGGTGTACCAATAACTCCGGCAGACAAGATAATCTCTTTCGATGCAACTAAGCGGTTGTGGAGATGGAGATCTATGACGCAAGTTAGCATGTGTTCTTGACAAACTGAACGTTCCGATACCAGTAGGATTGTGGCAAACTTCAACAGCTCCAAAAACGGGGAGTCCTTTGGAAAGGCCCGTCTGAATAATACGAGTCACACGTGTATTGGTAAGAACGTCCAAGTTAGACCGGTTCAAGAACTGCGGCGCCAGATACGAAGTTGCCGAACTGCTTCGTTTGCCTTTATCGATAGTTTGCTGTAGATAACCTGCGAGTGCATAAGGCAAACAGATAAACACCGTACGATGCTTGACGTCCTACCCAGCCCCAGAGAGTTTCCCGAGTTCATGTCAGGGGTAAAAGGGAACTCGTCGGGAAAATCTTTTGCAGTTTGAACGATGCGTGGATCGATGCTCTGCGAATAACCGGAAAGGCTAACCGCATTAATCCCTTCAAATCCGTGCACTCCAGGGTCAAATTGGCCGATGGTGTTGTGATTGTCCGCTGGTGCAGTCCAGCGCTCGTTCTGAGTTTCCAAAACAAGAGGACCTTCGTCAACAATGCAGGTAACCGGCAGGCAAGCGACTGGCCTTTCTAATGTATTGTTGCAGGTTCTTCCAGGACCAGCCCGGATCATCCGTCACTTCTGCGTAGCGGTCGAAATCGGAAGACCAACCTCGGGTATAGAACATTCCGTCTTTGCGAGTACCAAACCATCAGTCCTTACTCACACCACAAGACTCACTACTGAAAACATACTGGTCGAGCTGCATCCACCGAGAATGTGACCTCTTATGTAATTCAATACTTTCCCACCCAACGCCTCTTGAGGTGTTGTTGTGTAGTTCCAGTCATACGACTGCGGCAAAGCACCGAAATACATTGGTACGATTGATTCAAGAACATCCTCGTTGCTTTCAACAATCAAAATTAGTTGCATGCCGACAAAGTCACCCAATGCTTACGAGGGGCCGCTTTCCACGACAAGCACCTTCCATTTCGGATTCTCCGTCAAACGATTTGCAATGACGTTCCCTGCAGTTCCGCCTAGAAAAGAGTCGTAAATAATCCTGGTTGATCTCTGAGATTGTACCGGGCTGACCGCCGACGACAATAAAATCATAAGTAGTTGTGGGTAGAGTTTGTATGCTCCGATAAAGGACTGCTGCCGACTGGATAGCATTCAGTACAAGAGGCAAGGAGAGCCACGCAAGTTTCATGGGAGGGGTCGATAGATGATTCATTGATTATATGGGGTGGAGTCCCTAAGTAAAAGAAAAGTTGAAACAGGATCTCCCCGGTAGACCATGTATTCCACGCAATGACCAAGAGAGTTACAGGCCAAAATAATTTCCGTAAGGCCACTCGATGTGTCGCTGCATTGATCACGTAAGGTTCCCATACGTGACTTCTATACGTCTACGAGCTATGATTTGTGCCTTCGGCACAAATTTCATAGCTCGTTGGGGGCTTCGCCCCCAAACCCCCCCCCAACTCAGCCTCCACCCAAACCTCACTGCGTTCGGTCAAGGCCTCGGTCTTGACAAACTCAGTGCTCAATCCCAGCCTCAACCTCACTGCGTTCGGTCAAGGCCTCGGTCTTGACAGCTCAAGTGCTTAATTTCAGCTCTCAAAATGTAAGCTGAAATGAATTTTTCTTGAGTTTTTCAAATTTTTTAAGCATTTATGGACCCTCAAAAACAATGCAATCAGTGTATCCATGGCCCCTGAATTTTTCCTGATTTTTCACTGATTTTATCGAATTTTTTCAAGCACTTTCTGTGTTGTTCCCTAGGAGGAAGGTTCTTATTATGTAAGTCTTGGTCAGCCTTAGTCATTCCATCAATTCCCATGAAACACTTGTCACATTATATATAGAGACCAGTGTCCATTAAATCGTGTTTGGTCTTTCCCACATATCCAGACTCTCTGACACCTTAGACACATGGCCAAAATATGCAATATACTTAACAAAAATGTATACTATAAAAAAAAATTTCATTCCTACTGTAATTGTTGAGAAAACTTGCAATTTAACAGTCAATAACTGTAAAAGGAGATTTCTTAGTCAGTGCTGACCAATTTTAGTCATCATTCAATTTCCCATGAAACACTTGTCCCATATACTATAGATG